>APFE030338143.1:8265-20772 GCA_000404065.3 Pinus taeda | reverse complement strand
CTCTTCCACACCCTTCTCTGTTGGCTGCAATGTTGGTTTGCGGGCTACATCATCTTGATCAAAGAGTTCTTCTAAAGGTATCAAGCCTTTAGGAATAATGTTATTCTTTAGCTGCAACACGTCCATTTGATTGATCTGTACATCATCTTTACCATTATCCTTACCATCATCATTTTCTACATCGGTTGAGGTTTCTTTGAACTTACCTTTGTTTTGCAGAAAATAATCAATCTCCTCATCATCTTGGAAAACTTGCCAATATCTCTGATTGTCCAGGACGGTCGGACGATGCTTGACATGGATTTCGAATTTATTACTGGATTTCATTGGGATCTTCAAACTACTTGCTACCTTAGCAAGAGCATCAGCAATGCTATTTTGTACACGAGGCACACATGTCAAGGTATATTCTGAAAATAATTTTAGGATGTCTAGGACTGCATTATGGTAAGCCCGCATCTGAGGATTCTTTGCTTGATATTCGCCTTCGACCTGCTTAATCACCAATTCGGAGTCGCCATATACTGCAATCCTCTTAGCATTCAACTTTGTTATAATTTTTAGGCCAACAATTAGAGCTTCATACTCAACTTCATTGTTTGAACAATCAAAAACTAACTTGTAAGAGCATACCCGCACGTTACTAGGTACTTTGTTCAGGGCGAAGAAAGGACTACGTACCCAAATCCCAATTCCAGCGCCATCATTTCCCACTGATCCATCGAAATCCATGGTCCACAAACCTTCTTCCTCTTCTTGCAAGTGTTGAAAATCTGTTTGTTGTGCTTTGTTTGCTTGTTGTCCATTACTTTCAGTTGATCGTTCAACGATGTTCTGCTGTTCTTGTCCTTCTTTCTTTAAAACTCCTCCGAAATTTTCTACTATTTCTGGAATATTTTCTGCTTCTACTAACTGACTATCGATATCATTGAAACTATCAGAATACAAAACGAAAGACTCTAAATCTGTATGTACATAATTAATCGAATGATTTATTGGTTTCTCCTTGCTTGTAAGCATGTATTTCATTTTTTGTTCCCGATATAGTTTCTTCATTTGGCCAAACACCGGAATCGTTGCGTAGGAGAAATCTAGTTGTAGTGTCCCTTTCAGTTTTGCTACCCAAGACCTGGAAAGAAGCTTGCCAAACTTGGGAGGAATATTTGCTACAACAATATCCATCAAAACATTCTTCATTGGGATTTGATCCAGACTCACAACCAAGTCTTTGATGAGCCCGATACATCTTACTCCACTGGAATCAAATGAATAGAGATCATTGTATTGCCGGGTGATGTCCAGACCCAGCTTATCCATGATAGCCTTGGGCATGAGATTGTGAGAAGCTCCAAAATCGAACATGGCATTATGTAACACAAAATCATGCAATCTTAAACTGATATAAAAAGGTGGCACATCATTATCTGGAGACTCACCATATGATGCTGGCCGAAAAATCATTTCAGGTTGATCATCTTCGACATTCACCATGTCAGACATTGGGTCAAAATTCAAAATTTTAGACACTTGCCCTCTATAACTGCTATTCCTCATTATTTCAGTCAAGGGAATGGATACCTTCAATTTAGAAATTTCATTCTCTAAATTAAAAGCGGAAATCTTTTCTACCTCTTTGATTGGGATTTCTTTCCTTTCCTTTTCTTTCAATGCAATTGGCTGATTTGATTTTTCTGCTGATGGTGATTTGCAGCTATCCGAATCAACCGCCTCCTTTCCTTTCCTTTATGCAACTGATGAATCATTCTTTGATGCCTCAACGTCCTTCCTCTTCTAAATTGGTTTAACCGGCACGTCTCTGTTTCTAAGTGAAGATCGCTGCTGCTAGGCAGACAGAGCATTCATATAGCCTCTTTGGTACTCATCTGATTCTTCCTCCAAAACGGTGTCATTGGCTAGAATGAAATCTGCATCTTTGTGTACAACCGAACTTTTTGCATACTCCTCATCCTCAGTAATATAATAGGCAAATCATCAGGAGTAAAGAAGTGGTTTTCTTCACCTATTATATTCTCGTCCTCATTTGACTCCGGTCCATGCACAAAATTTTGCTGCAAAGGTGGTTGTACTGGCTGCTGTGCTGTCTGCTCTTGGGCTCGCTGATCTCTCTTCCTTATTCTATATTGTGGTTGATGCTGGCCACGGAAGTTAGGGTTTCTAACTTGTGGCTCAGGTTTGTCAAGTTTCACCCTTTCAAGCATCTGCTCTACCTTCCGGAGTAATTGATCTATCGAGGAAGATTCTTCTTTTACAGTGACCTTCGTTTCTGCCTTTGCTCTAGCCCTCTTGGTCAACAGATTTGCTTCAATGCTGATCACGTGATGCATCTCAACTACTTAGTGTAAAAGGTGTGATGCATACTGGAAATCCCTTTTGTAGAGTGCGATGGGCAAGAGTAGACAAATGGCAGAGACAGTTTGCAAGGTGGATGATCATGGAATCTTCCAGAAACTTCTCCTGTGACACTTGCCTCTCTGAATTTTCCCAGGGATGAGTAAGAGATCATCAATCTCCAAGTGGAATCAAGAACTATCAGAGAGAGAACATTAATCAAAATCCCAGAAGCTGACTCACCCCCCTACAATCATTTATATATGGATCCCTCATCACAAAGATCCAAAGGCTGGAATCTTGTATCTTGTAAGGAACTGTTGTTGGTTTCCTAGTGAAATATCATAGTGTTGGGTGATCTAATCTTTTCATGAGGTGAAGAAGGGCTTTCATGCTGAGGGGATGACGCTGGGTCAGAATAATTAGTTGTAATCCTCTTTGCTATTCTTGATATTAATAAAGATATTCAAGTTTTCCTCCACATTCTTGTATGTTTGATAATATATGCATTTATGTGGTCAATACATATTTGGTCCTGTATTGTTTAGGATTTTAGATCTCTGTTCTTCGATAGCATTATGCGGCTTTGATTCCACAGGTGCTCTTTGAAGCTGGGTAGATGAAGAAGGAGCGACGAAGATCTATTATACGGGAGAGGAATCAAGCAAGGAACCAAGCGCAAGATTGAGGTTGGTGTCCTTTGTTCCCCTCTTATCTACTTCTCATAAAGGAAATCGAAAGTGGTTTTAGTTTGTTTGTTTCTAAGATAGCTACTAGTCTTAGTGGGACTAACAGCTCCGAGTGGACACTAGATTTCCCAATAACAGCTCTGCTGCCAGCAGGCCTGGATAGTACTCCAAGAGAGTCATATAGGAACAAAAGCATCGCTTCGCTGCCAGCGAGCTTGGTCAGTACCTTGACGGAGTTACTTGAATAAACTCTCTACATAGGAAGCCTTTCTCTTCTTTCACCTTATTCATTTTTCATTTTTTCAGTTTTCAGTTTTCATTTTCCATTTTCATAACTGTGCATAACACTTATTAATTTTAGAGGTGGAAGATGGATCCTGACTTATTGAGAGCAGAAGAGGTTATTCCTTCAGAGTAGTAGTTTATATATACCTCTAATTTTCTTGTTAAGGTTCCCCCCTCACCTTACTCTACTTGACTGAGTTGCCAAGGGTTAACCCAAAAACAAATGACTACAGCAGGTGACACTAGTTAGTGCACAAGCGTTGTGTTTTCACCAAGGTTCACTTCGAACAATACATATTTTCCATTAGCATATCATGGAATGAAGATAACAAGTTCTTCATATAGAGACAAGATGACATATAACCAAGAATTGATAACTGCAGAAGTCCTATTGTACTTTAGCCAGCTTGTTTCAAGAGTCGCACGTGGTCTCATGCAAAACTAACCTACGAATGTGAACAATAATACAAACACAAAAAAAAACGGAAGCATAAGTAAGTATGAAAGCAAAGTGAGTAAGCAAACATGCATGCAAGAAAACAAACATGCAAGGTAAGAAGAAAAAACATGCAAGAAAGTAAACCAAAAGCAAACAATACTCCTACTCCTAAGCTAACGGTGCATGGGCCTGATCACATGAAGTGATACTTCCAATGCAGCCATCGATGAATTGGTCGACCCATGTTGGTGAAGGCATGGTCCACGAACAACACCGTTGTGTGAACTAGCAAACATGAAAGATATAACAATGAAGACAAACACACTTCAAGTTTAAATGTGTCCACAGAACAAAAGTGAGTGCAAGTACATGACATGCAGTCCATGGAATTAACACGATGATGTACGATACTGCATGAAACTATTAAGCATATGCATACTCTTGACTGTGACATGCAAGCAAATGAAAGAAACAAAGACAACTTGTGTTGTGCACATGTGCTTGCTATGTGAGATTCCTCCAATGCATGAGCGATGGGATCGTGTATTTCGAGTGGAGGAAGCATGATATGTGTGTGAGATTGATATTCAATGTGTACAGATGAGTGATGAGGAGCCTTGGGTGTTTTAACAATTTCTTGATCAGAAGCGAAACCAACCTTAGGACAGCGAGGTCTTGATATAACCATCAGCTCGGGCTAAAGTGCCTCGACAGTCTGTGGGGTGTCAACTTCGTCGACAGATAGATCATCATAAACAGATGGCTTGGAAAAATCAACCGCAATAGAATCATCATCGTGATCGAATATGAGAGAAAATAGATCATGACATCTACGATCAACAAAATCAATTATTTCATGGGCATCCTCATGATCTGATGAATCAAATAGAGGGGTAGATGAGAAGCGAACAAATTCACCCTCTGTGTTTCCAGAAAAACTTGATGAAAAGTCAAGTTCATTGTCCAAACCCCTAGTTTACTTGGAGGTTCTAATATTCCTCCTTTAACTAAGTCTGCTGCAAGAAGAAGAAAATAAAGTTTGTCACCTTTAGAACTACCCTTCTCCCTAAATTTGAAAAGGTCGATGATCCTACCCCAAAGATGGAAACTAGTTCTAGCACTGACTCAAAAAAAGACCAACCCAAGATGACCAAAAGTGAAAGGCATTTGGTTAGCGCCTTTTCTCCTTTGAAGTTAAGTGATGATCCCAAACCATTACCTGATAAATACAATAGATGGCTCCCCAAATTCAATGGTGATGCTACCATACGTGTCTGTGACTTTGTCGAAGATTTCTATTGGCACATGTCACTTAGGATGATTTTTTTATGAGGATAGGCTTATGATTCTTTTTTCTTTGTCTCTTGAAGGACAAGCAAGAGAATGGTACATGAGTCTTCCCCCAACATGCATAGATGACTTTGTTCAATTTGAAGATGAGAAGATGGTCATGTAATGCATAAGGAATCTTCAACATTGAATTTTTTTTCAAATAACTAGGGAAGTGAAGACATATGAGAATTCATCCAAAAGTTTGATAGCATAGTTAGGTATATCCCCAACCATTAGGAGCCCCTCGATGATAACATTCTTGAAAAATTCATCAAAGTTGTGGGTGGTCACTTGACCTATGCATTAAGGGACAAGAAACCTTCAATGATGGTTGAGGTTAAAGAGATAACAATGGAAGTTGAAGAAAACTTATGAATCTCTAGAATGGATGTTAATGACCACCCTTAGGCTAAATTTGAGGTCAAAAGGGAAAAATCCAAAGATCAACACGAAGAAACCCTTATGGCCATCCTAAAAAAATATGGAAAATCTCAGCAAAGAAGTAAACTCACGAAATAGGCTCTACATGAACAAAACCACTGCCTTGAAAAGGGCCTAAAAGTCTAGCTACATCCCAAAAGGGAAGCCCTTTCCCAAAATCAAAATGAAGAAGACAAGCCAAGCTCATATCAAGTCCCAAACACTTTGGTTCCAACTAATGTAGTTGAGCAAGATTCATCTTACGAGGAGGATTAAAGTGATGAAAATGAGAATGATGATGAAGAAGTAGATGGGCAAGCTAACCTTGTAGAATCTAATGTCTTCAACATTCTACTAGGAGGTTCATACACTCATCCTCCCATTAGTGAGGTCACCTTCAAAGAAGAAAGGGAAGATTCGATCCTTAACATTGATGAAAGCGGATGATTCAAAGGGGACACCTAATAGTCATGAAAGGATAACAATACGGACCCTGTAACCTCTAGGGAACCCAACAAAGAAGACTCAATTTCCAAACAAGTCTCCCTTAAGGAACCTCTCCTTAAATATCCTCCTAAAAAGGATCCCCCAAAGAAGGATAATCCCAAAAAGGATCCTCAAAAGAAAGAAACCATCAAGAAACAAGAAAAGGGAAAAGAGGTTGGTCTTAACATTGATCTCTAGAGAATAATTTAGGGAAAATGACTGTGTTGGTTCCATTAAAGGAGATTGAGAAACTTCCCAAACAACAATGGAAAATCAAGAAATCCATGGTTTTTGAAGAGGAAGAATTACCCGAAGACTTGCAAAACATTCACCTTCCCGATATAAACCCCAGACATGAGCCATTCATGCTTACTTTAGCAAGTAATAACCTCCTATTACATAATTTTATGTTAGACTCAGGAGCTTCAACAAACATCATGCCCCTAAAAGTCATGAAGCAATTGGGTCTTAACATTACTCGACCATATAAGAAGGTATGTGGTTTCAACTCCAAGCTTGTCGAAGTGGAAGGCCTCATAAAAGACCTTAAGGTTTTTTCTCTATGAACCCTGATATATCATTGCTTATGGATGTTGTGGTCATATATATATTCCTGATGTATGGGGTATGCTCCTGTCAAGGAAGTGGGGAGCCACTATTGGAGGTCACCTCCAAATGGACTTGTCATATGCCACTATCCCACAATCTGATGGAAACCCCTTCATCCTTTATAGAGAGCTTACTTACCCTTTTCATGTGTCAAGCTAGGATCGATCCCATACTACAAGATACATGAGATTGAGAATCCTTCTCCCATTCTCCCTTCACAAAAAAATTGTATTCTTAAGAGACCAAATCAAGGGAATACAAGGTTGGGGATTTGGTATTGGTTGATAAAAATCCAATGCCTATCAAGATCCATAGGAAAGCTAGGGAGGACTATTACTATACTGCTAAACTCAACGATGAACTTTGGCCACAATTGGTCAAGTTAAGTTGTATCACCCCTTTCCTTGACACTTGACATTGTATTATATGGATGTTAGAGTAGGATGCA
The DNA here is from genome assembly GCA_000404065.3 of Pinus taeda. Lineage (NCBI taxonomy): Eukaryota > Viridiplantae > Streptophyta > Pinopsida > Pinales > Pinaceae > Pinus > Pinus taeda. The sequence continues at coordinate 13,715 of APFE030338143.1, read as the reverse complement.
TTGCATGTTGATTTTCTCATTAGAACTAACATCATGTGATATTTCTCATGATAGATTAGCTGCTTTTAGATTAAATTTGCATATTTTTACTTTTTTGTTGATTTTACGACCTAATAGTAAGCATGGGTGATCATAAGACACCACAAAATCATTATGCCCCATGTGCTTGGTCTTTGATATGTACAAGTAACAATTCTACAGTAACCAAGAGATTTTTGGTGTTCTCATGACCTCTCGTTCGAGTAATTTCACACACTTTTCTGAGAGCTCATGTCCCAGTTGGAGCCAATTGTTACCCACCACCTGTGGGTAGTGTATATGGTAGAAGATTTTTCTCCTAGACAGTCCTCAGGCGACAACCAACAAACCCTTGCATCCCCTAGATAGCTCGATGTGCCATTTCCTCTTGAGCCAACCATGTGGATCCATGCCCATCTGTTATGAATGTATGCTTGAAGGTGGGCCTCCCAACCCCAAAGGTATGGCTTTTCATTGGTATAGTTGAGTCATTTTCCTTACTTATCATGGTAATTTTTGGGCATGACTTAGTGGGAGGACTCGACAAAAATAGTGGGTTAGGCTTGTGTTCTTGTCTCCATTGCCTGATTTCATGGTTACCATTGTATCCTATTCATGTGGAATCTCTTTTAGTGGCCATTAACTCTAGGGTTGGCACTACATGGGAAATCCTGATTTTGGTTGCATGGTCTTGCTTCCTGACACCACCTACATTACTCCCTTTCCACTCATTTGAGCCTCATTCATCTCTTTTCCCATCTGGGTCCACATGTGTCCACTGGGACCGCACAAGGTTAACCTCCCCCTCCCCTTGTCCACACCTTAGGTCAGGCCTGGAATGATGCCCCAGAGGTTGATGCAGCTAGAAAGAAAATAAAAAGAATTATTTGGCGAGTCTTAATAGGAAATGTACCTGAAATACAAAACATGGTCGGGACATACAAATTTAGCACGGGGGAAAAGCTAAACATGAGCTCTACCCCTTGTCTATGGCCATCACCTTGGTTCTTATGGGCCCTAGATAAGCCCTCTCCATCATTAAGGATCCAACAATTTCCCAACACCTGGTGGGTGATGCACTGCCTCACCTTAAGGGGGTATCCACTGCTACATATTACACATCATTCTCTCCATCCTCTGGAGCCCCAAGCAGTTATGAAGAAAAAAATCAAAGGTAAAAGGAATATGAAGAAGGGTGGAAAAACAAAGGTCAAGGTAACTCACGTACCACGATTTTCTACCTCATACACTCATATACCTAGGTGTGGGCTTCCCTTATTATATATACGCTTGCACCTTGACATGTGGTCTGAATGATTCCCCTGATCCCCACTCCATTCCATTATTATATCATTTGCCACCTATCTCTTAGAGGACGTACCATGGGCATGCCACCCCTTTTAGAGGTTGAAACCACCTAATAGGGTCCTTGGTTAACCCCTTATTGAGCTTGGAGACACTTGTACATGCCAAATCCCACTATGGAAGGGCATGCCACCATGAAGTGCCCCATTGATCCCATGACTTGTAAACGTTATTATTTGATTATTCTAATGATTTTTTGTATTGGAGGGCAAGGGGATGCATTGAATATTATGCACGATTGTAGGTGGGTCTTCATTTGGGGTTTGGTCTCCTTATACGGGGTCCTAGCCCTCCAGAGGGCCACATTGGCAGTTGTAGGGTGAGCATTGAGAGCCATGGGCATCCACCATAATAGATATGACTTCATGGATCCCAAACAACGTTCATTGATTACTCGTGTTCAGCCTTTTGGATGAGGATGATGCACCTAGTCCACCATGCCCAAACGGCTCCACGGTTGCACCATACACTTGGCAGATGTTCCAGGATGTCTCCCGCTATAGAGGGAGGGATTATGTCATTATTCTATCCCTTACAGATGGTCTACAGGCATATTTGATCCATCTGGAAACCCATGAGGATGTCCTTGTGCCCCCACACCCACTTGGGAGAACCATAGGTTCTTCATTGGAAAACAAGGGGCCAACCCCTTGTCCACTATGTTTGGAGTCCATTTCTACATCATAGAACCCCTTGGACTTCATCAGTCCTCCTCAAAGGCCCAATGACTCACTTTTTTGACCATTCGACCATCTTGAGAGTTTTATCTTTACATTATTGAGCTATCTGGTGGGCTTGTCACCAAAAGTTTTGTTGTTATGTACATTATTTTATGTTAGGGGCTAAATTAGGCCAAATTATTTAAATTGAATTCATTAGAAAGTGTATAAATACAAGTGTGATGAATAAATTTGATAATCATCACTTGGATTGGATGATTCTCTCTTGTGAGATTCTCGCTTTTCTTTTTGGAGGATGAATGGATGAATTTTTATGTTTAGATCTCTTCATTTATGTGTTGGAGCTTCACTATTGACATATCATGATGATTGTATATACTCTTTCTTACATGTAAGTACTCTTTTAATGTTATTTTGTTGCTTTCTTATTGTCACATACATGTTGCTCAGGCTTTTCGCTATACTAGGCTGAATTTAATGTTTTTCTTATGTGAAATTGTGGAAATTTGTCTTTTTATAGCGTTGCATCATGTCATGGGCCATGTATGAATGAGTGAATGTTCCTAGAGATATTTTGTCAAAATTTTATCTTGATAAGTCATCATATATTTCATATCAAATTGTAAAGACCTTGAGTAATTGTCCCATGCCCTAATTGGCATGTGAAATTGTTCTAGAGGCCTCCTTGACTAAGTGAATTCATTCCAAGCATTGAAGTATCCTTGACTGCATTTCCCTCAAAGGATTAGGCACTGATCCTCTAAAGGTGATCACCTAAAAGCATATATTCCTCACCTTATCCCTTTCTATTTAGGCCTAGCCCCAATAGGTGACCTAGGGCATCAAATTTCTCACGATTCACCCACTCAAAAAATTAGATCTGTTGCCCTCTACTGCATTGTTGTGTTTCATAGAAGCCCTCCAAATTTTAAGTAGTTCCAATGGCGGGATATTGAGATATTCCAAGCCCTAACTCTGAGATCGGTTCGTTCCCTTGGTTTCCCTTGACTAGTGACATCATTTGGATCATTGCATCAAAATTAGTGAAAATTTCTCTTTGATCCCCTTCTCCCCACAATTAGGTCAAGGACACCCTTGATTGATCAACTCCACCCGCTTGACCTAATTCCAGGTCCACTTGGTCCCGTGTGGTCCCACAACTTACTGAAGGTAATTTCACAAAGACCCTTTGGAAACCAAGTTTTCACAAGGGTTTTTAGGACTAGTTTCCTCATTTACAAATCTCATTTGCAAACCCTAGCCCTTGAAATCCCCTTGGCCCTTCTTGGAGAGCCTTACACCTTACTTCTCAAGAAAGTGAACCATGCAATTAAGTCTCTCCTGTGAATAGGCCTTAGGGATCACTCTTTAGCTCTCCATTGATTCATCCACCTAGTGATCCCCTTCGTATCAGGTCTCCTCCCATTGGTGAAAGTCCATAAAGTGAAGGGAGCATTATCTAAGGTGACAATGGGCTATCACTCCATTGTTTCCCTTGACCTAGTAGTTTCCCTTTTAGGATCCCCTCCTATGACCCCTGCTAGTTTGAGTGGTAACAAGCACTACCAAACATTTTAGAAAACATGGCATACAAATATACATATTGTACAAAACTTGAAAAGGATTTGAGAACACTAAACCTAGAAACATGTTCACAAGCCCATACCACACAAAAACAAAATACTCTAGAGCTAAAAAAAAGTCATAATAGGCCTCCAAATCAAGTAAATTGTTGAATAATGCAAAACGTAAAGAAACAAAGCAAGCAAAACTGACTAAGAAACAAGTAGACGAAGCAAGGAAAGGGCTTGGCATAAGAGACACACCCAACTAGTTTGCTAAGCATGCTAGACCGCAATAGCCAAACCCCAACAATGAGTATATGATAACTACAACATGTATATTTCCTTCACATATTTCATAAGTGATATGGAAATTTCCATGGATATTCAACTGGACAATTTGTCACAATAGATCTAATGAAGTTATACCTAAAATCCAAAATCTGCACTATGAGGATTAATTCCTCCTTAGCTTTATGGATTCATTGATTATTGTGTCATGCTTGTGTATGCAATAAACAAAATATTCCAAAAATAGAAAGCATTGAATGAAACTCACAAACCACAATTAACACAAGATATAGCTTGGGAGACCCTTTTTGGAGAAAACCTAATTGGAAGGTGAGGTAGCTATGATTTCTTTCTTTGAATGGAAATGGATGCAAGTACAAAGAAGTAAGACATTTGACTTATAGGATTCTACAATGCACAAATCCTCTCTATTTTCTCTCTTCCTATCCACTCTTGGCTACTCTACTTTTGCATATGGACTTCAATTGAGACGATTCTTGCATTGATGGAATTATATCTATGTGTAGAATAACACTAGAGGGTGCCACACTTAGGCACCAAAGTTTTACCCCCCAAAAATACCATTTGATGCTTCAAACTACTTTCGAAATGTTTTAGACCCAAATTCACCAAACTGGGACATCTTGGTAACAATGGTCTTGTGAGATGATCCCTCCACTTTCTCCACTTCGAAAGCATTAATATGGGTGACGAATAATAAAATGATCAAATCAAATTCATAAGCTAGGGTTAGAGTATGAAGATTAAGTGCAATGGTTCCTCATGTGTGCATTCCACTGAAGGTTGATCATGCAAATTAATTTCATGTTGCCCCAAGGTTTGATGAATAACTATCATACAATGAGTTATATTGTCCATGAATAAGATTTGTTCTATGGCTATCATGTAAGGAGTTATAGAAACCATAATTATTCTTAAGGAATTGGTTCCAATAACAACCCATTTTTATGTCTAACTCTTTTTGCTCGGTGAGAGGTTGAATTTGCTAATTAATCCATTGACTTATTGTTTGCTCAAGAACCAAATCTTTTGAGTTATTTATGAATTATTTTTATGATTATAGAGAATTTCCCATCTTTTAATGTAAACAATTGTTGCAAATCATAACCCTTATTCAAAAGTTGCATCTTATTCACCACTAAGATCATAAAATGGTCCACCCTTCCCTTGCCACCCCTTTCTTATGATGTTGTGGAAAATTCAAAACTAATAATTTGAAACTTATAAAATGTTAGAATAATTGATTAAGAATGTTTTTTTTTTTCCTCCTAAAATTTTCATGATAATTTCTTTTGTGAAATAATGTATAAAATATTGTTAAGAATCAATCCTTCCATATCTTAATAAATCGGATGATCAAATTTGGGAACATAAAAATATGATTAAGGCCATAGAAATATGGTTAAGGCAATATATTAAGTTTCTTAAATACCTATAAGATAATAAGATTTTTAATATTAATACTTTTACATGATCAATTACAATTTTAATCATGTCAATATAATTTATATAA
>APFE030338125.1:0-26748 GCA_000404065.3 Pinus taeda | reverse complement strand
ACTAAATCCTGAGGCTATCCTTTTTCTTTACTATCTTAGAGTTTCAAACATACAGGAAACATGAGAAACAACAAACATGAGAAACATATGGAGTAACAGGAAACATATGTAACATAGGGAGTCATGAGAAAACTTATTGAGCCATGTAATGATCAAGAATCCTGCAAATTTGAGCCACACACCATCGATAGACCAAGAGTCAACACATCATTGGAGAAATCCCACTGCCTTTGTATTAAACTGTCTGAAAGATTTACAATATCAGAGTTACAGAGAATATCTCAGAAGAGTTTCTTACATCCGAAATCCAACCCCTCTAAACAAACGCGAGGGGGAATATATAGAAGTTTGTATTCAAAAATATCTCAGGAATGAGGTCATCTCAGAGGAAAATATCTCTTACACTTGTATAGATAAAGAAGATGAGAAGTTATTACAAGTATAAAGGATAGTAAAAGCCTTTAAATGCTGTCAGGATGGCTTTTTGCCCTTTGAGTACTGCGGACTTTAACTGCGCTGTTCTTCATAAATGAAGCATTGAAGTGTTTTACTGCCTCTGATTTTCTGTATCTTTCTTGACTCTGCCACCTGTACCTGCTGATGTTGTTGCCGATGCTGAGTACCTGTGCTGAGTTGGCTCAGTGTCTCTATGCTTGCTGTCGTGGCTTTGTCCACCTGTAAGTGCAATATTGACTGTATTGCTGCAAAAAGTGTTTTCTTTTTCACCCCTGATTCAAAAGTAGCTTTACCAAGTCCTGCCAATTATCTGGGTGAGGAAGCTGATGCTTCAAAATTGACCCTACGGTCTCATCAGCTTCAGTATACTTATAAAAATCGAGAGGTTTATCAAATAAATGTGCTACCTCGTTTTTAATAAAAAACAAATTATCTAATTTATTGAACAGAGCTTGTCCTGTTAATGGGCCTGCTGTAGATGACCCAGAAGCCTCAGCAATCTGCATGGCTGAGAAGGTACTTAGTCTTTTGATGTACTTCTCATAAGAGAGAAGCTTTCCTGATTCTTCTAAACTGGGGAGCCCTTTGTCCTGCAGTGCTGTGAACCTATTCTGGAACTTGGTTATATCTGCTTGCATATCATGTACCCTTCTGTCCAGCGTTTGAATTAGGCTCTTCATCGTTGTAGTCCTCTTAATTATGGAAATAGTTTTAGTTCTGTTAGCAATTCCCATCTGGATCAGCTGAGAACTATTCCTATAATTCAGGACTTCTATCATCTTTGGGGCAAGGTCTACCATATTGCCTAGGTCGTTTCTTGCCCTGTATAGTTCTTTCTTTGCCTTGCCAATGAGTCCTATCTGCTCATATATGGCAACAATGTACTCCCACTGGTTAGTGACTGCTTGTCCAATGGCAGTCCATATCACCTGCTTGATTTCTGCTGTTACTTTGTCAAAACTGAGTTGCTTTTCTAGCTCTGCAATAGTCTTTTTCAGGGCTTTTACTTCCCTTTCCCTTTCAGCCATGTTCTGCTTAGATTTATCATATTTTTCCTCTATTTTTGCTAGGCTTTCCTTGGCCTTGTTTAGCTCTGTCATTTGAGCTTCCAGCACTTGAATTTCCTGCCTTAACTTCTGCATATCTAGGCTCTCGGCCTGCTCTTTAGCTGCTTTTGTGATGGATGGCTCTGTTGTTGTAGCTGCATCTATTCCTGCTGGAGTTGTTTTTGCTGCCTGCTGTGGAGGGATATCCTCTTTAGGGGTTTCTTCTAGGTTTGTTTTTTCTGTGGGTGGCTGAGAAGATTGTCCCTGTTCTCCCCTCTGTGTAGCTGCTTCTAAGGTAGTCTCTGTGTCCAGCAGCTTTTGTTGGGTGTCCACCAGTTCTTTGTACAAAGTCATCAGCAGGTTAGTGATGTCCTTGTCTCTTCTTTGTTGAGCAACTTCATCTGTCTGTGGATGAATTGTTGGTGGGATTTTCATCTTCTTTTTGATGGCAGCTACATCTGCATCCCTCAATTTAAGGACCTCCTGGATGGCTTTGACATCATTGGGATCATGCCCAAATTCTATGATAATGTCTTCCAGGGCCTTGATTCTGTTGTCCTTGGCTTGAGAGGATGCCCTCTCCAACTCAAGCTGTGATGCCGTGTTGTTTAAGCTGTTCTGCAGCCTATAGTTCACCATGGTCTTATCTGCCAAGGTGGCATAGACCATCTCACCCGTTTGTTTATGAAGCTCAATCTGGTCCATCGGGTGGATGTCTTTTGCAAGGACCTCTAGGTTTGTCCTTATGTAGTCTGCAGTTGATTGAGGCCGCTGCTCTGTGGGAGTAAAGTGACTCAAAGTCAATTTAGCTTCTTGTACATCATAGGCAGCCATAAGCCTCTGTTGGTTTGATGGAGCCATGTTTAATAGATAATTGTATAGCTTGATTTTTAGTGGCTCACTCCTCCTTTTGGCATCCTTAAAGAAGTCTTTGATGCCTGTAGCTCTGCTTCTATCTTGCCCTGAGGAGCTGACCTCCCCAAGTGCTGTTCTATCTTGCTCTTGCTGTAATGAGCTGGCAGAGGCCTCAAAACTCTGCATTTCCTCTTCTCCAAATGGATTTAGCCTTTGCCTTTTTTCTGGACCTTCTGTGAGAGGGGTCTCCCTATCTCTTTTCCTGCTGATGTCCTCCCTTAGAGGGGTTTGGAGGACTGAAGGGTCTACCCTAGAATCTTGTCTAGGAGGCGCCATGCTGGTTGTTTTATCTTGGGTGGCTGCCTGGCTTTCTCCTTTTTGTTGTTCCTGATCCTGTTGATCAATTTCTTGCTGATTTTGTTGCTGTTTCTCCTGCTGGCCCTGTTGGCCCTCTTGCTGTTGTTCCTGATGATCCTCTGTTTCTTCCATCATCTTGCCCTTTCCTTTGTCCTGCCCTTGTTTTGCAGTTTGTACTGCCCCTTCTTGTGTTGCAGATGAGGAACCTGGAGCTGTTGTATGAGGATTGGGTAGGGTAGGTACCTGAGAAGGACACTCCAAGTCAGCCATTTTCAATAAATGTCTCCTAGCCCTGTCATTTAGCTCTTCTTGGGTCAGAGGCTCTATCAAGGTGTTTTTATGCCATTTTGGTAGGTTTGCATGTCTTGTTATGAGGATCATGTTATTATGCTCATAACTGGAGAGTTTGTATTTTAATCTCCTCTTGGATATAAAACCATTGGGGTCATATGGTTTCCACAGGAAGCTTTGTGTTAGGCCCAGGCCATGCAACATTTTCTCTGCCTCCTTCCATCGTTCTCTTTTGTTTAAAACCAAATGCCCGAGCTGGTTTTTAACTTTAAGTTGTGCCTTCTTGCCCCTTCCTGCAAAATGGATCAGATCGGCATAGGCAAACTGTCTGAAATACTCCAGGGCAAAGAGCCTCATAGGCACAAACCTGGGCAGCCTGAATGGTCTTAGCTCACAACCATATATTCTGATCACAGTGTGATGCTGGTAAAAATACCAGTCCCCTATGCTGTAAGCAGTGGATAGTTGCAGTATCCTCTTCATTTCCTCAGTGAGTCTTGGAGGAGGTTCTGTCATAAGTAAAGATAGGGCAGGATGAATGAACAGATCTATAAACTCACAATATGTATAGGGTGAATGGCGATGGAAGATTGAGCTCCAATATACAACCGATCTTGGGTTTCCTGCTGCATCGGTTCTCTTGATTTCAAAAGAGAATTTTTCATATTGGTGATACAGAATAAGATGATAGATATATGAGGTGTATCTGAACATCCTCTCTCTCGGTAAGTGCAGGAACTGCTCATGAATTTTGTCCGAGATGTATGTGGCATAGTTGTAGCAGATAGGTTCCCTCCCAGGGGCAAACCTTAACATCATGACTAGCACAGTTTCCTCTATATACTCCATTGATTTGTATCCTAGAACTGAGCTCACCATATGGGCCAGGTCTAGTCCAAGTTGATTTAGGTATCCATCAAAGATAGGAGGATGCAATACTGTGTCTGATTTGCTAACAAACAGTTGGTTGAACCTCAGGATCTCTGCCTCTGTAAGTGTTTTGGTCCCTTGGTTGATTAAGTCCAGCAGGGATAAAAGAACCATTTTCTTGTCAGTTTTGAACTGAACCATGTCCCTGATGGCCTGAGGGGTAGTATAGAATACAACTTCACCCTTGGGATTGACTACAGCTCTCTGTGATGGCTCATAGCAACTGGCACAAAGATAGATGAGATCAGGGAATTGTCTGACTAGAGGCATTTTAAAAGTTGGCAGGGCAGACTCCCAGATGCCTAGGATATCTGTTCCATCTCTGTGCTTAGCCCTGAACTCATTTAGCAAGTGAATATGAGGGGTGCATCCTTCCCTAGAGTCTTCTGAGATCTGATAATCCAGATCTGCCAGGTCCTGCCAGTCTAGCTCTCTTTGAGGAGCATTCACAGGAGTGACACTAAGGATTTCAGGTGTCTCCATGTTTTACACAAATAATCTCTGAAATGCTGTTTGCAATAGTGAAATTGATGGGAACCAGGCGTAACAGGGTTAGTGTACAGTCAAGGATTACAATGCTGGGCTTTTTTGAGGAGGGTTTTTAGCAGCAGAGAGACCTCCCTTGTCAGTTTGGGAGTTATGCAGGAGTCCACGGTTGCGCGAACAGGGTAGGTTTTTTAACAGGTTTTGTAGTCAATTCGAGGTCTCCGACGCTGTGTTTTACTTTTAAATGGTCGGATAGGGTAGAACACAGTTGGTTTATCGGTGAATTTTACGACTTAATGGCTTTTATGGTGATTTTTACAAGCAATTTAAGAAAAACCAGTTCACAGGAGGACGAGGCCGAAATACCTGGTAAACAGTGGTCTGGACTGAAGAATGTAGCTGGGTTTGCGCGCTGGGCGCTTTGAAAATGGTTACAGGTTGACTGGTGGCGCAGGCGTCGTAAATTACATGCAGAGAGTTTAACAGTAATTTCTGAGAAATATGCGAAAATTGCGAAAAATGGTGAAAATATGGCTTTTTCAGCTTTATTGGCGCGCTTTTCGGATGACGTCAGCATGACGTCATCATGGGGGCCCGGGTTGGGTGACGTCATCATGACGTCACCGGGTGACATGGCGGTCAACGGCCGGTCCACGGGGGCGGTGAGGTGGCGGCCAGGTGGACGAATGGGGAACGAGGCGGGCGGAAGTGGCGGTGACGTGCACGGCAGCGGGGCGCAAACGTGGGCGGGACAGGTGTCGCAATATCGGAAGCGGCTTTGTACGTTGAACGGACTGTCAGGCGATGCTCCGATGCAATCAGGGAATGACGTGTGTCCAGGCGTGATGCTGGCTTGACGCAAGCGTCTGACAGATATCGGAAGGTATCTGTCAGACACGTAGGGCCTTCCGATATTCATATAGGCCGTGGATCTGGAGGCGGGCGATCGAACGGTCATCGGGCGCCCAACTTGCGTGAACGGTAGCTCCTCCTTCGGTTAACGTGCGGACGTCGGGATTGCCCGAAACGATCATCCGCCGTAGATCTGGATTCGGCGCCATCTGACGGTCATCGGGCAGGCAATCTGCACGACCTGTACTGCTCCTTGGCGGGCAATAAACAATGATTTTTCCTTTGCAGACGTGGACGCGAGACCCTCCATGCGCTATTTGTTCCTTTTGGAGAATTTTCAATGGTTTTTTATTACAAAAATATTTCGGTCCGCCAACTTTAGAAAGAGGGTTTTTCATACATTTTGGGCACAAATCATTGGTAAAGGCGGAAACTATAGGAAGTGGGTGAAATGGGTTTTATGTAATATGAAAAGGCAGATAACCCCCGACCTTAGGATAAAGCGGGGGGAGGGTGATTTTACAATGTTTTCCGCCCCTTGGTGATTTTTATGGGTTTTTCAAGGTTTTTCAAGGTTTTCTAAGGTAAAATGGAACTTTGGGGTAGGGAAACCGGTTTGAGGTGGAGCAAAAGGTGAGTCATGGGTTCTTGACCTTGACCAGGTGTCAAATCAAGTCCCAGGGAGAAAATATTATGGCTATAGTGCCAAGGAGGGGATATTTATGCATTGTGGGGTTTATACACCATGGTGTTTATAATACTAGGGATAATGGGGTATAGGGAGCTAAATAGTAGAGTTAGTTGTTAATATGGAAAAAGACATGATTGAGGGCTGATTCAACCAAGTTTTCTTTGAAACTAACTTGGAATCAAGAGTAGATGAAAATGAAAAGATTTTTACACAAAAAATGTGGCTTTTGAAGGCCATTAGCATCATGACAAAACCTTTGAGTTTGCTGCATAAACCAGTGGATGATGGGGTGTTAGTAAGGAGTAATATACAAATGAAAACAGGGGAATTAGTCATGCTCCAGTGTGTTGCTTTTCTTGTAGATGTTTCAGCAACTTTGGTCTTGAAAAAAACAACTTTTCTGCAACCCCATATACCTACCCAACTAGCTCACCTAACATTTTTTATTCCTTCTTGGAGGGTGCACTTGGACTTGCAAACCCTTTGAATGCCTTTTCTTTTCATTGGATCTTTTGCTTGCATCTCCTATCTAACACAACCCTTATTCCTTCCAAGGTCTCAGATTAAGCAATTGGGAACCTTAGCTTCTCTACCTAGCTACTGATCTGCCAAGATTAAACAGTTTGGACAGATTTCATTCTCTATTCTAACACATAAATTGAAAACATGGCATGATCCAGATTAGACTGTTGGACCATCCATCAAAATTGAGTTCTGATGAAAACTGAGACAGACATTGTTTTCTTAGGAAAATATGGGATCTTTGCATTATCAAAGCAGAGCATATTTGGACCTTTGATATCCAATCATGAAATATGAAACCTATTGGTATAGGTATCCAACAACTTGTACGCTCTGTAAGCCAAAGGATGGGTGCGTACCCCTGGAAAGGTCAAAAGGCGCGAGTTTCATCTTTAAAAAGTTACTTGTGGTCACTTCTAGAGCCTTCTAGAAGAGTTCTTGACGTGTATTGAGCGCCTCCAGATGGTTCATGCACCCCTATGATAGAGGAACTTATCCCATCAGAGAGGAGCTACCCCATCCAAAAGAGGGAGTATCCCATTGATGTTGGAACTGAATAACTTCCTCTAGAATACTATAAATACAGGCATTGGGCTAGAGGAGAGGAGGTTGAAAGCTGAACATTCTAAAGGGTAAATGCTGTTGGAATTAGGACTTCCATTGTTGACTTGTGAGGAGAGATCACTATCCTTCCTTGTTGCCATATTGGGAGTGGGTGAGCTTGTCAAAGTAGAGGAAATCTCTTTTTGGACCCTGGGAGGAGCTTGCACAACACCAAGGCTCAGGTTGTAATGGTTCCTTTTTTGTTTCCTTAATACAAATAAGTCCATTCTTCTCAATGATTTGTTGTTAATGAATTATTCCATGTACTCCTTGGTCTATATGATGAATATGCTTTGTTTTATGAAATATTCAGGTGTTATGTAATCGTTTGACTGTTAGTGTATGCAGGTCTTAAAGTGAAGGAGGAGCTCATCTGGATCAGCAAGGCTGGACTGCTACAACAAGCGCTGGATTTGAGGTAGGATCGAACAACACCTGGTTTCTCATAGAATAATGTATGTTTAGAGAAGGATTGCTCTTGTTTGTCTTGTTTTTCACTAGAGAGTCTTAGACTCCTAGGGAGGTTAGGTTTGTCCGCAAAAATAACTCTTTCCGCATGACAGGTAGAGTTATTAGTTATTGGATCCTTGGTTGGACAAACGCTTTGGAAGCTCTGTAACATATTGGGTTGAGTTACTAGCCCCGGAAGCCTTGGTCGGACAAACACTCTAGATCCCTTGGTGGGTTGAGTTACTAGTCCTAGAATCCTTGACAACAACTGTGGGTTGAGTTACTATTTTTGGAAGCCATGGTTGGAACAAACCCTTTAGAGCCCTGGACAGCTTGAGTAGAGACCGATCTGGTGATTGTTAGTGATTTCTGACCGTAAGGTGGAATCATTGGTTGAGGGTTGAGGTGGTTTGGCCTCTGGAAGCCCTGGTTTAGTTTTCTTTGTTATTACATGAGATCCCACATTCATGCTTGGAATATGGCACGAGGGTGATTGACTGAAAGAGATATTTGGTTCAGCTCAATCTATGGTCAGGTAGTATGTGGAATTCCCTGACTTGGTTGGATTTTCATATGTTAATAAGAGCTTCTTTTCCTTTGGTATTTCATGAGTAAATTTGCTTATCATTATGTGGCTTTAATGGTTGTTTCATCATTGATATATCTCTAGTTATTTGTTGGTTATAATCATGTTTTATTATAGCATTTATGTATGGCTCTCATCATGTTTTGGTTAGTATATGAAATTCTAAAGAATGAATAACCTAATAGAGAACAATACAACTATTGGGAGGAGACATCAGTCCTCCTTGAAGATTCCCAGATAAGTATGAGACCCATATGTTTATATATGTTGTTATGACCTTGTTGTACTATGAAACAACCCCCCCATTTATAAAGAACAATAGCTAAGGTTAGAGTTATAAATGGGGACCCTTTTAAATTTTTAGGCTTAGGATAATAATACCTAACTCTAAGAAAATACCTAGCAAAACCTTGAAAAAGGAACTAAGGATGAAATCTGCATCGCAAATTTCAAATCGCACTGTTCGGCGTGACTGTCTTAAAACATTTTCAAAAAATTGTGATCTGTTATTAAATCTCCCGCTGTGATAACCGATAAATAGCACCTTGTCATTTCGTAATCACATTTCGCACTTCGCAAACTTCACAAGAAACTTAGCTATGCCATTAGAATGTCCATTAGCAATTTGTGAAATGCGATATTGTGATATTCACAATCACATTTCACTTTATGCATCTGGTAGCACTATACTGTATCCATTTAAATATTGCGATGTGCGATTAAGAGCGGTAAAACGAGTGAAATAATTATGTTTTAAATATCAAAACGAACGAATTGACAGGTTAATAAATATTTAGCAGCCCGAGGAAGGATCATCATTTTCCAAGTTATGGGTAGTTAACATCAAGTATCTTATTAAACCTTTCTCAAGATACAATGTCATTTCAGAGTATCTTTCAGTCTTAATTACCCGATATTGTTTGCATTGATATATCTTGTCTATTTTAGGCAATAAACAAAATACATGTCACTAAGGAAGATAATGCAGAAACAGAGCAAGCAAACCATTGCTGAATCCGAGTTTACAGAGATGGCTCCTATTTTCTCTAATACAGTTTGTGATGCTACCAGATGCGCAACAGCTTGGGAGGTCATATATAATAGGCTTGAGGACGAACATCCTAAAATCATTGTCACGAGAGCAACAACTGACTCAACAAGGCCTTCAGGACTTCAATGCAGAGATGCTTCTTGTTCTTTCCTTCATAGGATAGGAGCAAGAGGTAAAATCCTCCCATACATGGATATGATCAGGTGGGTGATCGAAAACCTCATCATTGAAGATAGGCAATTCAATAATTCAAGAATGGAGCTCATAGGGTCGCTCAGAGCAGAGGACTTGAAGAAAATGTACCACATACTTGAACCTCAGGATATCTACGACAACATATTTATGGTAAACTTCGTAAAGAAGAACCCATATCCCTTCAAGCTGATTCAGGGTTGGAGAATGTTGGACAAAAAAATTCAAATATGAAAAATCGGGTATGTATGCTATAGCCTCTTTGGCAAACCCCTACAACTATGCAACAATTATGTTATGTAGATTATATGGGATACCCACTGATACTAAGTTTTCCATAGAATGGATTCCTCTGATGGATGCATGTGCTAATTCCCACATCATAATTTGGCCCTCCATCCTATCTGATAACCTAGCCACCACCATTACTGAATATCGACAGAAGAGAGCCTCCTCTCCAGATAACCTCCCTCCATTCTTTTTTATTTGTACATTATGGATTCCATCTATTTTTGCACGACATTTCCAACCATGGGTTGGAAATGGATCTTATAGGACCCCTACCCAATCCATCTCAGTCATAAAAAAATTAGGAATCACATTATATACCTCACTTCTATAAGATATTTCATGTTGTTATGCTGCCCCTACATAAAATAATTTTCAATAAGAAAGCCCCCAGGTTTTCCCAAGAAGCTGCAACACACATGATTATGTCAGAAAATATTTCATTGAAGAATGGTTCACCTACATTAGGGTTTTTGGTAGCACAACAAATCCACATGTCCTTCCTTTATATGTTTTTGATAAATTATTAGCAAGAGATATTTCTTACCAAACTGTGGGAAAAGGCATGACTAAAGTTCTCAACGACGGAAAGAAGTCATTATGGCCCTCTTTCCCTGTCAAGTGTAGTTCTTTTTCTTTAGCAAATTTTCTTCATGCCAATAAAGTGTCAGTGCATATGGAAGCCCTCAGGCTTCATACATTGCCTAAGAGGAAATTTGATCCAGACAAAGTGGCATATAATATCACTACTGGAGTAAAGCTCAAGCCATACAACCATGAGGATAACTCTTTTGAAGACTTGTTATAGTCGGCCGAATCCTTCGAACAAGTGTTCGAATGGACAAAGGTGAATCTGAAACCTGAATATTTTCAAAGATTTCAAGAATTCAGAAATGAAAGGCTTGAAGTCATCCCAATGCATTTGTTAAATCCCGAGGATAAGTCTACACCAAGTGTCATTGTTTATAGTGAAGGTCCTAGTTCTTGAATAAATTCTCAGGTAAATACCGAGAAGACACCAAACACAGGGAAACCCTAAGACGTAGATAACACAACTAAGTCCAATAGAAAATCAGCTGAGAAATAAGTAATGAGCACCCCGACTACATAAATCAATTTAGAGGGCAAAGGCAGTAGTTTGGAGCAAGAGTGGGATCAGTTTAATTAGAAATTGCAAGGCACTCCTAAAGTGACAAATACCCAAGAAACAATGGAATATAAAACTCCTCTGCATGTTCATAAGGATACAGAGCCCAAGTCTATCAGTGAGTAGTCTAAGCTTATGGAGGAACAAGCGACAATGTCCCAACATACTGAAATTATCCCTGCTCTACCCACATCAGAATTTTTTTTTAAAGTAACTAAAATACCTCCACTTGATGTGTTTTATAGCCCTCTCCACAAGGCTATAGTAAGAAGGCAGAGAAAAAGGAAAAGGGTAGACACACCTGAATTCCCACCTAGAAACGAGTTGATGGATGTTGTTTGGAAGGACATTCCTTTCAATTCGGCTGAGAACTTGACTAGACTATCACAGTTCAAAGGATTATATGCATCAACCACTATGGACAAGGCTACTAAAGTCTCTACTTTGTTAAGGGAAAAAGAGGAGAGGATTGCACAGCTTGAGCAACAACTCGAAGCAAAGAAAGAAAGCGTGAACAGGAAAGCAGTTGAGCAACTCACACAATTTCATCAAGACATGGAGTTCCTAAAAATAAGCCATGAAGTCGATATATCGGCCAAAAACATTCAACTCCAAAAAGTGCAGCAAGCCATGAAAAGATACAAGGATGTTCCCACTACTGAGGAGTTTATTAAAGAGGCACTGGAATTAAATTCCCTTCTGGTGAAACAACAAGAGTATTTCTGCCAGAAGATGTCACACATTACTCCATATATAACTAGTAGAAACCATCTGAAAGATAAGGCAATCGATTAGAGAACCGAATTTAACGATTTAAACACCAGAATATTTGATTTCATCGAATGGAAGGAAACAAAAGATGGAAGGAAAGCCAATCTACCCGAGATTGAGAAAACTCATGAAGACATTCTCTTCTCGGATTGGGATGCGAGAATCAAACAGGCCGAGCTAGCAGACACAAGGGTAGCTGAGTTATCAAAGAATATCACCAAGGCAGTGAATCGCACCCTGTTTGACACCAACCTGATTAAAGAAAGCATTCTGAAAGAAATTCCCGATTTAAATGCTTTGTATAAAAGCTGGCAAGAAAAGGCGGAGACTCAAAGGGAGGGAATTACAAAATTGACTAGGACCAATTGGGAGTCATATTGGCAGTATCTCATCAAGCCACACAGCTAGGTTATTACTCTCAACTGTTCCCTTCATACGACTCAGTGAATGCTTCCACCTCTCACCGCTGCGATTTTCACAGGACAACTCAGGACACATTTTGTGACACCTCCTCAAATTCAACCAATGACCAATATATGCAATTTGAAGGACAAGCTAGTAGACAACAAGTCATCCTCTTAGTTCTATTCATTTATCCATTGTTTATTTTTGGAGTTAGTTACCTAGTTAGGAGGAAGGTTGTTTCAAACCTCCTCAAATTTTGTATAATCTATTTTTTCACATTAGTTAGAATAGTATTTATACCCTTCTCATGCATTTACAGAATGGTCTAGAATTTTATCAAAAACATTTGCAAAGAATGCATTATTGTAATTTTGTGAATGCTTTGGTGAAATTATGGAACATGATCATTTCTTTTAGATATCATACTACTTTCCTTTGTTGATGCACTATTGTATTCTTGGGAGACAATTTGATTTGAAGAAAGAAGTTGGTCTATGTCATTTGTCAAATGAGTAGGACTTTGCACATATGGTACTATTATCTTGTATGATTGATTTTGTTTCCATTTAATTAGTGGAAAAACTTTACTTTCATGAATTGTGTGTGCGATTTATTGTTTCTGTTAAGCGTTAATTGCACTTTTGTATGATGCCTAGCTGAAATTGTGATTTTCATATATAACTCATCATATATGTGATATATTTTATAAATTTCTTTGACTAACTATTTAGTCAAAGAAATTATATTTATACCTCATCATCTCTGTTTAATTGTGATCAATCTTTATTATCACATGTTAAGCAGATATCTTTGTAGATCACATACCACACAAGAATACCCGGGTTTATATTAGAATAAGTTAGTTAGAGAATCGCATCATAGAATAAGTCATTTATATTATCATTATTCTATTGCAAACACTCATGAACCACCCAGTTTCATCTTAAAACCCACACTCGGAAACTAGTCCCATTATCCCCAGTCGGAGCCACCACTTTAAACGGAAAAGGAGTTGTCTTAAGGTCCAGACCGAGTGGTTATCCCCCATGTTTTGGCAGCAGAATTCTGAGGCTGTGGCATTTTGGTGCTAGAAGGAGGGTCTTTGACTGTGAATGGCATATAAACCTAAAGGTCATTCGAAAAGCATTCATAAGAGTCAAAACCCCTCCATAATTTCTACACCTTCTAGGTCTCGTTCAAAATCTCTTGATCAGAAGTTTGAAGTTGTAGAAACATCTCCCTCATCTCCTGAAGTAGTAAGGAAACTAGCCTCTCCAGATTACACTCTTGAATCTCTCGAATTTCATTCTTTGATATAGAAATTGGAACTAATATCCATTTCTACCGAGAAACTAGAGAGACCCGAAGTTTCTGAAGAAAGTGTTACCTCCTTATTACAACAAACTGGTGTATTGACTAGAATACAAAGTGAAAGGCTTGAGGTCACCCCTTTCGAGTTCCCCATCCCTCCATGATTTAGGAAAGTTACTTCATCAAGATAGGAATTAGATACCAACGAGATCACATCACCTTTCCATCCATTCACTTCCCCATCCACTTCTACTCAATCCATGACTTCTCAACTATCCACTTCTCCAATTAGTACTACCATTAATAGTGCTAACCCAGTAGTAAGTTCTTCGCCATCTATACTTAATTTTGGATCGACCTTCCCATATTCTCAGTGTCCAACTCAAGTTATGGCCAATCAACCTTGTACAAATCCTGGTGTTTTCCTAGTTGCAAATCCAAATGCACTCCCAACAAACCCATAAAAATGGATGCCTAAATACAATACTCTCTCGATGAAAGAACATCTAAATAATTTTATGTTAGCCATGAATCTTAATGGGGTCTCACATGAAGATGTTGTAATCAGACTATTTCCTTATACTTTCCAAGGATTTGCTGATTCTTGGTATTTTTCCCTTCCAGTGAGTTCAATTAGAGACTAGGATAATTTTCAAGAAGTACTTCTTGCAAAAAAAGGTGATGATAGGACCATAACATCCTTGATCAATGATATTTCTAATTTGAAAGCTAATCCCAATGAAAAGATCAAAGATTTCAAATCCAGATTCAACAAGTTTCTAAATAAAATCCCAGCTACTTCTAAACCTATTGTAGATGTACAAATATAATGGTATATATCATCTCTTCCTTTTAATATTGCAATTTTTTTAGATAGAGCCAATAAGGCTACCCTTGTAGAAAACATGAAAGAAGCCCTGTCTGTAGAAAGAATAATTACAGCTTTGGAAAAGAGATCACCAACGGGCGAAAGGAAGTCAAAGAAAGTAACATTTAAGCATGAATATAAGAAGAAGGCTACAAAGGACCCTTTCGATCTTGAAGGCCTTCAGAAAGTGTTAAAAATAATGTCTAATGAAATGGTCAAAATCAAAAAACAGGTTGCAGAATCTTCTACTCCCAAGAAAACTTTTCTCTCATTCAAAAGGAACCCTTCTTCTCCATCGCAACCCCCAAACACCATTTCAAATGTCGAGTCTGATCATGAAGCATAAGAAGATTCACTAGATGAAGAGGAAGCTGAAATGTAAGAAGAAATTGAATTAAATGGAATGTGGGGTTTCATCCTCCCAATTGAAGAAGAGGCATACGCAATGCTAGTAACTATAAGAAGTAAAAACTCTCCTGACATGTCTATCACAAATCAGAAACAAAAAGCTACTACTCCTGCAAAGGAGAAAAAAATAGCTAAGAAATCTAAGACTAGCCAAACCAATCATATTCCTCTAGATTCCCCAAATGCCTCAAAAACATTAGTAATCTCTGATACAGTGGAATACAATATAGCCGAAGACATGAAAAAGACTAGAGAAAACATCTCATTACATGAGCTCACTAAAATCAAGCAACAATAGAAGGCTCTATTAAGAGAATTAAAAGCAATTCTTGTATCTCCTCTTCCATTTGTTGTAGTTACTCAAGCTGCCTATGATATAGGAAAACCTCCCTCATCCTCAAACAAAGTAGATCCTTCATATCTATTTCTAATTGGTGATAGGTCTATTTCTCATATTCCTCCATTTCTTCTCACTTATGAAATTTTCAACAGGAATGTTCATAACTGCCTTGTTGATTCAGAAGCCTCCTCAATTATAATGCCAAGAGTTGTGTGTACCAAATTGAACATTACCCCTCAAAAATCTGCAGTACACATTGTTCAGTTAGACAGGAAAAAAGTAGAAGTGCTTGGAGGGATAGCATTAGTTTCAATTAGGCTTTCCTCTAATCCAAAAGTTTTAGAAATAATTGATATTTTGGTGGCTGATATCCTTGAGTTTTATGGTTTGATTCTTAGTAGGGATTGGTCTGAAAAGTTGCACGGTTATTTCACAACTGATTGGTCTCACATGTGGTTGCCACACAACAGTAAACCAAACCAAATCAGGGTAGACTGAGAGTAATTCAAGAAATATACAACCATTGACCTCGAGGGAAGCAACGAACTTGTTGCCTTCACCAATAATATCATTGGAAATTACTCAGCTAAGTCATTTTTGGGATCCTTTAATGCTAAGAGGTCTCACTTTATAGATAACGATGTAGTTTCTCAAATCGAAATTTTTTCACAAACAGATGCTTCCAAATGTCTAAATTTAGTAGATAAAGTTTCGAATAATTCCATTCTTGACTCTCTATTTTGACGATTCTAAATCTGAAGACGGCGTAGGTGCATGATGCATTTTGATCAATCTGCAAGGAGAGGAAACCATGCTAGCCTGCAGACTTGAATTCCAGTGCACTAATAATATCACTAAATATGAAGAAATAATCCAAGGACTATATAAATCCATCAGTATTAATGTCAAATACATGCAAGCCTATGGTGATTCTGAAATAATTTTGAAGCAAGTGAGAAATATAATTCATTGTTTCTATGGGCACCTTAAACATTGTCAATCGTTAGGCTAGAATTTGACTTCTCATTTATTTGCTTTTAACATTTCTTCAATCCCTAGACTGCAAAACACAAGTGTTGACTTAGTTGCTACTGTGGCATCTAGGCTTATATCCTTAGAAGACTTTAGTCTAGACAGATTTTCAATAGAGTTAATATTTAGGCCATCTATTCTTGACAATGTAACAAATTGGAGAGTATTTAACAACAATGCGGATATAGTTATTTTCCTTACATCAGAAGGGTTGTATGAAGAAAAGATCATAGATGAACATGAGATTGATCTAGAAATCAAACATAATCATGATCAAAACCCAATCCCAAAGTCTGTAGGTAAGATGGAAGATCTCTATGATCTAAAGGATAGGTTCAAGAAAATTACCAACTCCAAAACTCAAAGTTCTAATTTGATATTTGAAGTAGTAAACTTGGGGTCAACTGAAAAACCTCAAAATGTCAACCTAGGTCTTGGCCTATCATATGAAGAAAGAATGTCATTCATTAGGTTGTTAAAAAAATACAAAGGTGTCTTTGCCTCGGATTACGCAGATCTCAAGACCTACGATACCTCTATAATTCAACATACCATACCTATGACTTCGAATGAAAATCTAGTTCAACAGAAGCTTCACAAAATTCACCCAATCCTTGAGAGTCAAATCAAATATGAATTGAATAAGCTTCTGAAGGCCAAAATAATCTTCCCTGTTAGACATTTTAAGTGGGTATCGAATATGGTACCCATAAGGAAAAAGATAAATGATATTAGGATTTGTATTAATTTTAGAAACCTGAATAAAGCTTGTCAAAAAGATAATTTTCCCTTGCCTACTATGGAAAATATATTGTAATAAGTTGTTGTTGGCTTGATGGGGCTTGACCCAGGTTTGGAGTTATTTAGCCAAACAAATCTCTGTACTACTGGCCTTGTTAGCTCTGCCTATATAACTATGGTTTTGAAGGTTAGAGATAAGCTTGGTTGTGTTGGTTATGCTCAAAGGAGGCCCATAATGGTCATTTTCACCTCTTTCCTTTACCCCGCTCGTCCTCCCTTCATCTCTGTTTCCTCTATTTTTTTCTTTTAAAAACCACAAAATCCCTTTTCCTTAAGCCTCAAGCATACAAGCATCATTCCTTCCATTCATCCATTGCAACAATAAGTTGAATTTATATGTTACCAGGCATCTCCGAGCTACAACCTAGGAGAGTTTCTTGGAGCTCTAACATAATTGGCGCCATTTCCGGGGAGAGGAGATTGAAGCTCAGCTTCCCTGGGAGAGCGACAAAGTTCTAGCTTTGATGATAAACAAAGTCTGGACACATTTCTAGTTGTAATCATCTATCTGGTGACTCTACTAGAGGACCAACCTATGGGCGACTCCACATTACAGTTCTGGCTCACTTTGTGAGGTGTACTCAGAAAAATCCTCAAAAATCACTAGCTGACCCAGTGCCTAACCCTGAGAAGATTGTCAATCAAAGGAAAACATCATAGAAAGGAGAATTAGGATTAGGTAAGCCTAAAAAATATTATGTATCGCTGTCAGAGAGGCTTTTAGCTGAGCATGTTCATGTTGAAAATATAGAGCCTAGTATTATCAGTGAAGAGAATGCCCCAGAGATTCATAAAGCTCCTTGTTCAACAAGGTCCCCTTTGGATCTCAGTCCAAAGAAAGCCTCCTATATAGTCCATGAATTTCCTTTATCTATATCATTTGTTCCTCAGTCTCCTGTCATCCAAACAACTAGTACTCTTCCATCTACCCCAGTCATGGCAGGCCAACAAGCACCCATAAAAATAGAAAGAATCATAGATGCTAGGTATGGTCCCCTGGTCCTGCCTGTTCCTTTGAATGCCATGCCTATAGGAGAATATCAAAAATACATGCCTAGGTTCACTGGTACAGAGGGAGTAACAACAGAAGAACACCTTGAGTCTTTTTATATTTATGCTAATAACCTAGATATCAGTGAGGATGATGTGTGGATGAGAGTATTTGTCCAAAGCCTTGATGGGGAGGCTAGAAAGTGGTTCATAGAGCTGACCCCTAGGTCTATAGTAGACATTGAAGCATTAGATGATGTGTTTTTAAAACATTGGGGAGATAAGAAAGACCTACTATATTACCATACTGAGTTTGGAAACCTCAAGAGGGAAAATGGGGAATCATTGTTTGATTTTAATAAAAGATTCAACCGTATGTATAGCAAGATACCACTTGAAGTAAAGCCTACCCCGACCTCTGCCAAACTCACATATGCCAATGCTTTTCTCTAATTTTTGCCTACTATTGAGAGAAAGAAGATGTGCCACTCTAGCTGAAATGCAAGATGCAGCTTTAGAGGTGGAATCTAATATCATGGCTGCAGAGAAAATCAAAGGCCACGCTGATAGAAGAAGGAAAAGAGGTGAGGCTTCTTCTTCCTCTGCTTCATCTTTAGAACCTAAATTAGATAAAATGACTAAAATGATAGAGTCATTGGCTGTTGAAATATCCAAACTCAAGATTGAGCAGAGCTCTGGGAAAGCAAGGCTTCCAAACACATTTTCTCCAAGAAATCCAAATCCATTTAGAATAGCAAATGAACATTTGCAAATCATTCAGAGGGGTAAAGAAGCTATTGAAGAACAAAGTCCTGCGATTGTCTTTGCCACAAGGCCAACAGTCTATGGGCTTCCAGCCTCCTTGTTCTTCTCTTTAGCTCTATGTCCCTGTCCTCTATCTGATGCATTGAACCTCTTAGGTGGTACAACATTCTCCTTGTTATCTGCAATGTTGTCATTTACTGCTCACTCACTATTTTTCAAATGACCAATGGTCTAGGATGTATGAGAACAGTGAAGTTGAAGCCATTTCCTAAGACAGAAAAGTTATCAAATCTTAAAAAGATCCTCTCCATTGCATAATTCTCATAAAAATATTTCCAGTGGTATATAGCAATCCAGAAAAGGGTTCCTGGATCAAAATTTAGAGCCTATAGAAGATCGCCCCTAGAAATCCCAACTAATTAAGCAAAATGGTTAAGTATGGAGAAAAAATCGCAATTGGAAATTGGGACAGTTCATCGCAATTACATATCAGTATCGGCGGGGACCAAGAGGAAAAGAACATTGACAATTATAAAAATTGTGATCCGTTGATCGTCGATATCGCATATCAACATCGACGAGTTAGGGCACCATGTTTATTAGTATCGGCAGGACTTAAGTCCTAAAGACTGTGTCGGGGGGTCGAATGTGATACGATGAAATATCACCAGGGAACTGAGAAATTCATTAAAAAAGAAAATGCTTGACAAAACAAGAGTGGGTCGCCCCCCTTCTCTCTCCTCCATGTGGCACAATCCCACATCCTGCATCACAACAGTCCTGAACGCTGATATCCCATATCGCATCCCGCAGATCCAGCAGTGCCTCAATTACATCATACTCCAAACCATGTGGGGGGTCAATAACGCGATATATTTTTGCAACACTGGGGAAGGGTTGATTCTGATTAACAAAGGATTTCACGAAAAAACCAAGGCCGAGCTGGCCTTTTTCTCTCTCCTCCACGGGGGCCACATGGCAGCATATGTTTGGTCCACTGAGCTGACATGGCAGTTGATGTCAGCAATGACATGGCCCGTGAGGATGTTGACGTAGTAGGTGGACATGTGTCACTCATTTTCAAAATTTTCAAGGGTCCTATGGGCCATTTATGGGTTCCACATGTCACTACTCACAGGGTGACACGTGGTAGTAATGACGTCACCCCACAAATTAACGATCATAGAAATTAAGGGGAAAGACTAAAGCTGATGGAGCCAACAACTGCGATATGCGGGAAACCCCTCAACATGATAAAGTATTACATCATGATCTATAAGGATCTCACGTCTAGACTATTGGCCCATGCTATGGAGAAAGAAAACATTTAAGGTAGTGGCACAAAGTGATTGTGATATGTAGGACTCCTCCCCCAGATGAAATACGTTATGAGTTGTCATTTAGAAAGAGTTTAGGTTCGGGAAATCAACCAATGAGAGACTTCTGCAAAATAAAAATAAAAGGCCCCATACGCAGCAATTGAGAGCCTAAGCCCAAAGCCTTTGGTTCCAGCCCCAGTCATGTAAGAAAATTCAATAAAGGGGAAAAAATAAAGAGAGGCTAAGGGGGAAATACAAAGGCACCCTTTCACTCATTCTGGAGGTATAAGCCTGTGCCCTTTCACCTGTATGAAGAGATGAATGCTCGTGCCCCTTGAGACTTCTATCATTAAACTGAAAATGGAACCCTAGGACAGATTAGGGTGTCGACTGTGCTCAGAAGGTTTGTATGGAAGAAATCGACGAGGCTAGCGCCGAAAGCAACTGCAGAGGAAGATATAGGAGATAAAGATTTTGAGGTCGAGCAGAGTAGAGCGTTGAGGGATTCATTAGAAAATTTAAGGCCGAAGTGATAGAGTTGGTCCTGGAGGTAGATGTAGCAGTGAACCAGGGGGAGAAGCATTCAAAACCAAGTTTGGACACCCCCTAGAAGTGGCTCTTCGTAACCCATTCTCAAGGTTGGCGCCAGATATTTTTAAGATGGAATGATGAGAGTTAGTTGAGCAGCGTAGGAGCATATGTCGTGAACTAAATGAAGCCATGAAATAGAAAGTGATCATAGGGATGAGGAGATGGGTATTTTGCATTAATGTCTCACTTGTTCTGCGATTCTATGATGTGCCTTCCTCTGTGAGGCTATTATTATGGTTATGCTAGGTTGTGTTATATTATTTCCACGGCTAGCCCACATAGTTAACCGGGGGGTTAGAGGGGGGGTGGAGCCCCCCCTTCGTTGCACTGATTGCGTAGCGGTGGGGTCACAAGGGTTTTGAGGGGTGTAGGTAACCTCACTCTATGGGGTCCAGGGTAGCGCCCCGAAAAATTTTGGTTTTCGAACCTATTGTAGGTTGGGAAAACCCACCTATGGTTTTGTGCATGATTTTCGGTCCATGGTATTGGATGCTTCGGCTTGTATAAATATGTATTATAAAATTGAAAGGAACATAATGAAAAATCAAGCTAGTAGTCCTGGTTTTGGGATCCAGGGGAAAATCTCTGTATATATGTGTTTTATGTGTTATGCTCTTGCATTGTTTATTTTAATGTGTTTTAGAATTCATATGCACGTAATTTCTGTATGGGTTTAAAACATACATGTTCTTATTGTTTTTGGAAACAGAACCTCCCATAGCTAAAAGATATAGCTAACTTGACAACTGAAAACTCGGCCCAGGATTTTATGTATGAAACCATGATTGAAAGCACCCCCTCTTCTTATAAATAGGGGGTCACAACACTAAAAAAGGGTTACAAAATATGAAAAGAAAGTCTATGATTTTTGTAAACTGTATCACTTAGTAACATAGATTTTGTAGAATATTACAAGATTGGTGGTGATTCCTCCTCTGAAGTTTTACAATGTGTTATTTCCTTGTTTCACTAATCTTGTATGTTTTCCTCTTTTGAATTCATGCAATAATATATACTTATATTTCAGACTTGTCTACATATTCATCTGCGTTGAAGTGTAAATGCATATGCCTATGTGAGGGGTTGAAATCACATTTTCAAGCTGTATTGCGTGAAGAATCTCACTCAACTTCTTTTTTGTCCACTACATTTTCCTCTAACTCAGTAGTCATAGTAAATCTCATGGTTTCATGCTCTATGTTTAACATATAGAATTCTTGGTGCTTTGGGTTTTATATCCTGAGTTGTTCTTCCTCTTTGACTTCTCTCATTTATCTTGTAAAGCTTATTAGAACTGTAAATATTTGAAGTGCTTGGCCTCCACTATTTCTGCTATATTTCTGGGAACTATGTGTGTGTGTAGAAACGATGAAACATATGGCTTGTATCTTTGGATGAAAAAACCAACTCTCTGATATATATGTATAGAATATGGGTGGTGTCTCCTCCTTCTTGAGAATCATTTGAGGCACATCGATTTAGATGTACCCAGGAACTGGTCTTGTAAGCAATCCAATGTTGTCTCTGGGAGCGAAACATCTTTTGGCATCATTTTTGGGGAACGTATTGAAGGATATTTCCCCTAGGATATGACAAATTGAGTACCCTTCGTGTAGGTGAGTGAAGTCTATTCTGATTGCATTCAGATCACCTTGGCAACTACACACCCCCCTCATTATCATTCATCACCCTGGCCTTTAGAAGGCCTCATACTCGCTCAAACACCTCACTGCAGAAATACCCATTTTGTCCTGACCTTGAAAAATTAATTTAAAAAAATTCTAGAGAAGAGAACCCCCCCTGCCTCTGCTTCCATCTCAGCAGCCTTTGCCACTTCCTCCTCTAGTTCTCATCCCATTGTTGCTCACAATTTAGGTCTTTCTCCTAAGACCCTGACATACCCTCCTTCCCCCTCAACCCCTGCGGTCTTGACCTCAGTTCTGCAAGTGAATTTTAATCCTCCTCCACCAATCCAGATGGCTCTTCCAGGATTTTTACTAAACAAATATGCATCTCTTAACTTACCTCATCAATTAAGTGATATGCCCCAGTACTACTTAAATCTTTATCCTAGGTTCAACAGGGAAGATGATAATTCTTCTCAGAAACACATTCATGCCTTCTGTGCTTTTCCTGAGGACATGAATGTAGAACAGTTGGATGTGGTCCTGAGACTTTGTACAATCCCTTGATGGAGAAGCTAGAAATGGTTCAAAACCCTCCCTGATGCTTCCATCACCACCTGGGAGGAACTTCAAATCTCCTTCACAAAAAAATGGGGTGAGAAGAGAGATCATGAGTACCTCCTCACAGGTTCAATGCCATCAGGAAGAAGCCAAAGGAGAATATCTCAGGTTTTAATAAGAGGTTCAGTAAGAGGTTAACAACTTGCCTACTGAGATAAAACCTCCCCCAGCTGCTGCTCGGGTAGTTTACTTGGGATCCTTTGAATCTGACTTTGGTTTCACCTTAAGAGAAAGGAAATATCCTACCTTAGATCAAATTGAGGTTGATGCTCTGGAAGTAGAAGAAAATTTTGCCTCC
Source organism: Pinus taeda (assembly GCA_000404065.3). Classification (NCBI taxonomy): domain Eukaryota; kingdom Viridiplantae; phylum Streptophyta; class Pinopsida; order Pinales; family Pinaceae; genus Pinus; species Pinus taeda. The sequence goes on along the minus strand of APFE030338125.1, from coordinate 3,800 downwards.
ACAGGGAAGTCAAGTGGAAACCAGGAACTACTGGGAATAGAAGAGGTAAAGAATAAGTGTTCTCCTCTGGTCAAACTAGAGAATCACCAGACCAGAAGTTGGAGGAGATGGATAAACTCATCATGAGTTTGTCACATAAGGCTAGAAAACTCGAAATTCAGAACAAGAGTCCCTCCAAACATAATGCTCAAGGCAACAATCAAGGATATAACCCAAAATATAAAAAGCCTCCATTGCAGATACTGCCTAGATCAGATCCCCAATCCTCTATATTTAGAAGATGATACTAATGAGTGATGGTTAGATACACAGGAGATGGAAGGAAACTTATATTCTACTTTCTATGAAGAAGAACATGAGAATGTGGCTCACCAGGAGGCCAGTCCTGATGGAGAAGTAGCAAATAAGCAAGAGATGGATTATTATTGCAAATAGTTTGTAGAGTTCATGCTGGCACAACCACAATGTAAATATAATCTAAGATCTTCAAAGAAGAGGTCAAGAGAACCAGAGAAACAAGAGGAAACTGCTCCCCAAGTTACTCCTCCATTACCGGACAAAGGGAAAGGAAAGTTGAATTCTGACATTACTATGGTAAAAGTCCCCTTGAATAAGGAAGGAAATGGCGTAGGGGAGCACACAACAAAGGGAGCACTTGTCTTGCAGAAAAACACCAGTGGTAGTGAAGGAGAAGTTGAGCCAGGAGGTGTAGAGAAGACCCAGTCTAAATTCAACCTTTAAAGGGAGCTTGAAAAGGTAAATATTTTTGTTCCACTGACTGAGCTTCTGAAGCAACCTAACTATCAAACTCAAGTATCTCAATTCATGCTTCCATTAGTCTCATCACCCACCTAGGATTCTCTAAATCTCCAAGAATAAAGGTCAATGGTGGTCTTTGGGCCGTATGTGGAAGAACTTGATCCTTCTACTCCACCTTTCTATGTAACTCTGGGAATTCATGATATTCTTTTACATAATTTCATGTTGGACTCCGGAGCCTCCCACAACCTCATGCCCTTTGAAGTAATGGAATAACTTGGCTTGCAAATCACTAGGCCCTACAAATACCTATACTCCTTTAACTCCAAGAAAGTTAATGTTTTGGAATGATAAAGGATCTAGTGGTGAACCTGGCTCAGATCGTTATGAAAAGTGTGGTAATGGACATAGTAGTGGAAGATATACCCCCTCACTTTGGCATGCTGCTATCTAGGTCTTGGGGTTCCAAGGTAGGGAGCTCTATCAAGTTGGACCTAACTTATGCCACCATTCCCACCTTTGGAGGAGAACAAAGGAGACTATATAGAGAATCCAGCTTTGTAAAAATTGTTACCTCAGAAAAAGGCCCAAAAAAATCCCCAGTGTATGGAAAAGAAAGTGACCTCTCCTTCCTATTTCTAGAGGAAGATGAGGCTATCACAGAAGAAACATCAGTCCACCTAACATGGCAATTAAAACATTATAATGCAAGTGGAAGAAAAGTATGGAAACTATATTTTGATGGAGAAAAGTCAAAAGAGGGAAATGGGGCAGGAGTATTGTTGGTATCTCTTGAAGGCCACTTGATACCCCTCTCATTTAAGTTGGAGTTCGAAGCAACCAACAATGTGGCAGAGTATGAAGTGTTGATCCTTGGATTATAGGATGCAAAAAATCTAAATATTGAATGTCTAACAGTTTATGGAGACTCTTAGCTGGTCGTAAGGCAAATCAAGAATCAATGCTAGGCCAAACACGCTAGACTGAGGACATACCGAAATGAAGTATGGGACTTAATTGATCATTTATTCCTAGCTGTTAACATCTAGTTTTTCCCAGGGAAGAAAACAGGATAGCTGACTCTCTTGTTGTAGCTGCAAGTACTTTCAACCCCCCCAAAATCCTCTCCTTAGATATGAAGTGGAAGTCAAGTGCAGACCCTCCGTACTTGATAACATCAAGCACTGGAAGTTGTTCGAAGATGACGAACAAGTGAAACGATTCATAGAGGTTATTGGGGAGTTTTCTAACTCCGCCATCGATCAAGAAGAAGAAGAAGAAGAAACAGAGCAAGAAGCCACTTCATGGAAAGGTGCACTGGCTAGGCACAAAATTTTGCAACTGAAAAGTATCATTATCCCTCGTGGACTAGTCCCACTAGAAAGGATTTTTAATAAAGATGACATAGAAACCAAATAAATAGCTCTTGAGATGGATGATCAAGTATAAGATTGCAACATTGGATCAGAGGAGGAGCCCTAGATGATCAAGATATCAAAAGGAATCCCCTTGCATTACAAACAGGGGTATTTAGATATTTTCAAAGCCAACAAAGATGTTTTTGCTTGGTCTTACGATGATTTTAAAACTTTTGATACTAAAATCATACAACATAAAATTCCTTTGAAAAGTGGAGTGAAACCCTGCAAGCAGAAACTTAGACAAATAAATCTACTCTTACTCCCCTCCATTGAAAGGTAGATAGGGAAGTTGCTACAGGAAAAGATTATAGTACCTCTAAGAGATTCTAACTGGGTGGTGAATTTGGTCCTAGTTCGGAAGAAGAATGGAGAGATAAGGCTATGTGTATACTTTTGGAACCTAAAAAGGGCGTCTTTGAAAGACAACTAGCCGCTACCCAAGATGGATAATATATTGCAGAAGGTGGTTGGTTCAACTAGAATTTCTATGGTGGACAGGTTCTCTGGATATAATCAAGTGGTTTTTCATCCCTAGGATCAAGAAAAGACTGCTTTCACCACCCCATGGGGAGCATTTATATATGCTTGCATGAATTTTGGGCTGATAAATGTAGGGGCAACATTTTAGAGAGCTATGGACATAGCTTTCATGGGAGAGTGAGACAAATTCATGGTAGTCTACTTGGATGACATCACAATCTTTTCCAAGACTGAGGAGGAACACATCCTCCACTTAGAACTCAACTTTGAGAAGTGCATGAGATATTGTCTCTCCTTGAATCCTAAGAAATCCCAATTCACCCTGAGTGAGGAGAAGTTGTTAGGACACGTGGTATTGTAGGAGGGTGTGAAGGTTGATCCCAAATGAGTTGAATCCATCAGACACATTCCTTTGCTCAGGAATAAGAAAGAAGTCCAAGTCTTCTTTGGGAGAATAAGTTTCTTGAGGAGATTTATACCCAACTATGTCGAGATTGTTAAAGGTATTACATACATGCTCAAGAAGGGAAATGTTTATGTTATCCCTTGTTCTTATGGGACCCCCTATGTTGGTAAAACCGGGGACTCTATTAATCAAAAGATTCATGAACACGCAACCGATATCAAGCATGGTAGGACTCGGTCTTCAGCTTTTGTTGAACATGCGGGGAAAACTAAGCATGATATATGCATTGAGGAGGCCCAGGTCATTGCTAATATTGCTATTTTTCATCATCAGAAGTTTAGGGAGGCCATCGAAATTGAAAGGAGGCCGAGTAATCTTAATAGGGATGACAGATCAAAAATCAACATCTGTTGGATCCCTGCCCTTTCCTTTTAATCCCCCCCTTGTTTTTCCGTTCTTTTTGTTAGTTTCTTTCTAGTTTTGATGCCATTCCCCCATCCTTTTGAATCCCTGAGTTTCTTCAGTTTTCCTTCTTCTTTTTAGATTATTTATCCCTAATGTTCCTCATAATATTCCTATAGTATTAATATAAGTTTATATTTTAGATAAATATGAAGAGAATAATTTTCCCTTTTAGGTTTAAGTTTAGGTTTATAGAATTTAACCTTTGTCCTTCCTTTAATTAAACTTGGAAATAATAATTAGTCTCTCAAAATATCATAATAGATTTGTTT
>APFE030338119.1:34474-100614 GCA_000404065.3 Pinus taeda | reverse complement strand
ATAATTTAAAATATATTCTTTAATAAGTATGCGTACCTTCTATCCAATTTTCAAATTAAAATCTTTTATAAATGCATGTGTAACCTAATATATTTAAAGTTAATATGTTGAAATGTTATACGTGTTCAAAGATATTGAATATTAACCAATTATATTATGTATAGGATTTATAAAATTAAGAAATAAAACTTTATTATAAATGATATGTATAATTGGTTGCAGAAAGGTTTTGTGATTAATTATCTGGAAGTTAGGGTTGGAGTTGAAGACAAGGTTTTGGATTCAGGGTACCATGGCCGGGAGCACAGGGAGAGTGTTGCTCCCTCCTACAGCCGAGCAGTCTCAGGAGGGAGTCAGGATGCAGGAAAGAAATATTTCAAAAAACCACTGGACAAGATCTCAGAAACACAAAGTCAGGGGACATCGGGAAGAAGCGGAGATCAGGATTAGGAAGGGAATCAACAAGAAAGGAGAAAAGAAAAGGGGAATGGAGGCAATAGTGAAAGACCAGCTTCCAGTAAGATCACTGGAGCCTGCAAGCCCAAGTCAGGCATTATTCCACGGGTCGTATTGAACGACCCATCGATACAAGCTCATAGAGATCATATGACGGAGCATGCAATCATATGCAAGTTCATGGGGTTATGGCCGAGGGAGAGGGCCTTACATGTCTGGATAAGGAGCCATTGGAAACCAAAGGGAGAAATACATTTACACCTGGGTTCTAAGGGCTTTTTTACAGTAGTGTTCACAAACCTAGCAGGCAAAGATAGAGTATTTGAAGGAGGTCCCTATTTCTATAAATTTTATCTATCACATGCACAAGTAAGAAAAAAATAACTAATAAATCAAAAAAATTTAAGGAAAATTGGCTGGATTAGTCTAGATTTCATATTTTCATATTTTCAACGATTTTATGAGGTAATTTTGAAAAATTGTAATAAAAAGTATTCATTATAATTTATAAATGAGTATGAAAATGTGAAAAACCAAAGCTAAAATAAAATTATGAAGTTCTTGTACATAAAACAAGGAGAAAACCTTGCCTACGAGAGATGGAGTATAATACTTCACCCTAATCAATACAAACAACTTATATCACTTTTACCCTTATCCGCAAAGATACAAACAACTTATATCACTTTTACCCTAATCCGCAAAGACAGGGCGAGGCCGGGCAAAGCAGGCAATTAACCCAAATTTCCCTTACTCTATTTTATTCCATAACCTCTGCGCCCTCCTGGCTCTCTGTTTCTTGAGCTTCTTCCTAAACTTTGCATTATCTTCATTACAAGACTCACAGATCTGCTTCAGTTCTTTGCAGCTGGCTATGAAACTCTTATGAAATGCATAAAGATTCTCGAAATACTCCTTCTGGGAAAGCTTCAACTCTCGTTCCTTCTGCAGCAAAACATCTGGATGTTGCTCGCCTTTGCATACACTCTCTGCCCACTTCGTCGCCGGATTCCCAAAGTTTAAATTCTTTCCATTCAACAGAGATTCCACAACACTCGTTTTATCCAATTCCCCCAAGTTTGGAAGAAACACAGAAAGTTTGCTTCTCTCTGCGGGAGTAAGTTGTTCTATCCACGTCTCCTTGTTTAGAATATGTGTAAGGTCGTCCAAAACAAGTATGTCACCACCTACGCTTATAGTTTCTGCAACTTCAGGTTCCCCGATCTTATACATATTGCTCAGACATCGTTTTGTTATAGCGATCACGGCATCCTGCGGCCTACATGAAAAGTAATGGTACTATCAATATAAGAACTCAAATTTGGAAATATTGTACAGAGAATAGTAGTAGCTACTTGTAAAGATATTTTGGAGTTATTTTATAGATTTTTTTTAATAGATTTTTAGTGGATCTGGATTTTTAATAAGTTTTGATTTGTATCGTCTATGCATTCAATATTTTCAAAAAATAAAATAAAATTTAACCAGCTTAAATCGAAAAAAATTTACTAACTTAAAACTACTGTCTAGATTTATTTATATACCTGTCTGTTTTCTTCCTTCTTTTCTGGTAATTTGCATGTAAGATATCACGATGATGTTCGCAGTATGTAGAATTATTGGCACGGGGTTTAGAACACCGCCAATTCTCGTTGTCTGACCGGCTGCAGCGCAATTCGTCTGGCAAGTCGCATTCGGCTTTATCTTTTCTCATCGTGAGGATAATAATGGAAATGGAGGTTGTTTTTGGTATGTCCAGATACAAGCAGATGCCTAGCGATGCCCAGCAAAACCTTGGGAAAAATGGCAAATATATGAGTATATGGTTTGTGCTGAGATTTTTGTAATAGAATGTCGTATCTGCATGAGTGAGCTGCATGAGTGAGTTGTGAGAATTGTAAGGATATAAGTAGTTTGCATGAGTGAGCTGCATGAGTGAGTTGTGAGAATTGTAAGGATATAAGTAGTTTGGTTTTTATGATGGTTATATTTTTGTAATTTAGAAGATAATTTGTTTTTATATTTCAGAAAATTTAGTATGATATAATGATATATAGTTTTTAAGGAGGACATGTATTTTAGTTGGGTGTTATAGTATATGCAAAACATTTTTTTAGTATAGGTTTAATTAATTAAGTAAATTAGTTAACTAATTTATTGAACTAAAAATAATTAGAAAATAAATATGTATAAGTGAAATTGTATTGAAGTCAACTAACATCTAGTCTTAGTTAACTAGATAATCAACATGCAATCATCAATTAATTAGCTCATCACTCCACTCATAGTGTGACTTTGCCATATTAAAGAGAAGTAAAACTCATGCATGCATAACTCCACTCCACTAGGTGTGACTCAATAAGTAAAAAACATAGAAATATTATATACAAATATTTTGGAGTTAGCCCACAACTTCTATATTAAATATACTAAGTTGGAATATTTTCATCAATCTTTTCCTTTTTAATTTTCATAGTCTAATCTTAAATTTATATATAAATTAATATGAACTATCCTTTAAAAAACATAAATATTTATGTGTTTAGTGGTTATGAAGTCAAGTCTAAATTTGATGGGAACTCCTACCAATTAATTATAACAAATTTCATTTTAAAATATCTTTGCATATGAAGTTTGATTTATATTTTTACCCATCATTTAAATATCATTTACCCTTCTACCAAGTAATATTATAAATATATATTTTACATGAAAAGTGTAAAATATGTTCAACGTGTTCATTCATATTTGTAAACTAGCCAATAGCTTGGTATAATTATGTATAATCATTATTTATGTAATTTCAATGACTTTACAAATCATGCTAAATAAATATTGAAAAGTTTTCATGTAATTTGTTGAAACTCATTAACTATAATGTGTTTTGAAGAGAAACAATCATTTTAGCCTTTAATGTGATGTACTGGACTTAAACATCGACCTTATAAATAATAAAACAAATTTCCAGCCACTTTGAAATAAGAATTTGGAAGGATCATAATATTTGAAGCAATGTTAATATGTAAGGAGTGCATTTTGAAGAAATTCATAAGCTCCTAACAATGAAGAAGAATAAAGCTCTCTAGCAAATATGCTAAGGAAAAAAAGGCTAGAGCTCAATTGTGTTTAGATTCGAGTATAAATGTATAGAAGGCAATTGTGTTTAGATTCGAGTATAAATGTGTAGAAGGCATCATAACCTTGGTATTAACACTAAATAAAATATATAAAAATCTCAAAGTCAAATGGAAAATTGTTCTTTCACCTAGATGAATAAGAAAAGTCACTTAATGTTTTATATAGAATACCAAAGGCCCATGGATGTGGGCATGTGATGTAAGTCTCAACCTTAAGCTTCACTTCAATGTTCATGCTTTAGGGTTAAGTGTGTACAATGCAGAATTGCATGGTGTGAGTGAAGATAGAGATGAACTCACTAATGGGGCATTATATGTTTATCTTGATGTCTCATCTTAAAGTCTTAATATTGTGTGTCTCCACAGTGCAATACACTCTCAACCAATCATATCGCTAATTTCTGTTGTTTTCTACAATTTTATTTGAAATCATATATATATATATATATATATATCACTCATTCAATCGATGTTTGTAAAATTAAATAACCATTTATTATTTATTTATTTAGATAATAAATAAATTATAATATTTTAATTTTTGTTATGTATGTAAATATTTAATCATTAATAAAATTTTAGGAAAGTAAATTTTGAGAATTAGGTTAAGTGATCATTAGTAAACCAAAAAGAATCTCTTCCATAAAGTTCAAAAGTTTTTTTCCATTATTTTAATTATATGTCCACAATTTACCATGTTTTTTATTATTTTAATTATATACCTACAATCTACTATGTTTCCATCCATAAATAGTATAGCATAGAATTTTATATTTTGGTCTTTTTTAGGGAATAACTTTACATGAATTTTATGTAAGATGCTATAAAAAAAAATTGTTAAAGTTATGCATTTCCAAGTTTTTAGGATGCTAAATTCATGTTCCACTGATAAATGTACTTTAAATTAATTTATCTAACATTAATTCTATCTAATATTTAAATTAATTTATCTAACATTAATTCTATCTAATATGTGACTAAATTTGTTAAATTTATGCATTTCCATATTTTAAGGTGTTAAATTCACTTTCTATTTATAAAATTTAATTCATGTAAAAAAAATCTCATATCATTAAAAATTGTATTATAAAATTCTTAAAAAAAAACCTAAATATACACATAAAACATTTATATTTCCCCTTCATAAATCATAGATAACTATGAAAATATGTCAAAAAAATTTCTTCCCGTAAAGAAAAAAATAGAAGTCAGTTATATTAATGTAAATTATTAAATTTAATAAAAATAATTAAAACAATTCAAAATATAATTTTACTTATATTTTTTAAAATTAATTTATTTATTTAATTATTATTAAAAAATATTTCATTACTAAAAGGTGTTAAATTATTAAGTTTAATTAAAAAATATTAAAACAAATTCCAAATATAATATTTTAATTATTTATTTTATTTTTATTATTAAAAATATTTCATTATAAAAAAGTTTTATATATTTTATTATTATTATTATTAAAAAAATATTTCATTACTAAAAAGTTTGGTCATACAGATTTATAGTTTAAATGATATTCGTAATAAGTATCCTTACCTCTATCCAACTTTCAAATTAAAATATTTTATAAATGCACGTTGTAACCTAATATATTTTAAAGTTAATATGTTAAAATGTTATATATTTTCAAAGACATTAATATTAACCATAGGTATATTAGTTATAACAAAATATTTGTAAAGTAATAATTATAATTATTATGATTTATGAAATTTAGAAATAAAATTTATTATAAATGAGATGTATATTGTTTTTGTATAGTTGAATGGGTCTAATGATTAAGAATATGTCTAATAAGTTATATTTAGTTTTCTTGCTTTCTTTCTTATCATAAAGATAATAATGAAAATCGAGGTTTTTTTTGGTATGTCCAGATACAAGCAGATGTCTAGCAAAACCTATGTACTAAAAAGTTGGGAAATTGACAAATATATGAGTATACCTATGTACTTAAAAGCTGGGAAATTGACAAATATATGAGTATATGGTTTTTGTTGAGATTTTTGTAGTTGTGAGAATCTTAAGGATATCAATACTTATATATTTTGTAATTTAGAATATAATTTCTTTTTATATTTCAGTATGATCCAATAATATATAGCTTTCATGAGGGCATGCAGTATGATCCAATAATATATAGCTTTCATGAGGGCATGCACTTTAGTTGGGTGTTATAGTATATAGATAACATCTCTCAAGCATAGGCTTAGTTAATTAGTTAAGTAAACTAGTTAACTAGTCAAGTGAACTAGTAGAATCCCAAAGATAATTAGAGAATCAATATACATAAGTGGAATTTTATTGAAGTCAACTAATACCTAGTCTTAGTTAATTAGATCATCAACATGCAATAATCAATTAACTATTTCATGGCTCATGCATGACTCCACTATAGTAAAGAGAAATAAAACTCATGCATGCATGACTCCACTCCACTAGTAATCTAAAGTGTGACTTAATAAATAAAAAACATAGATATTGTATACAAATATTTTGGAGTTAGACCACAACTTCTATATTAAATATTCTAAGTTGGAATATTTTGAGTTGTTATTCTTTTCTTTTTTAATTTTCATAATCAATCTTAAATTTATATATAAATTAATATAAACTATCTTTTAGAAAACTTAAATATTTATGTGTTTAGTAATTATGAAGTCATAGCAAATAAAATATAAATTGGATAACATAAATATTTATGTATTTAGTGATTATGAAATCATAGTAAGTAAAGTATAAATTTGATCAAAACTCCTTCCAGTGAAGTAATTTTTTTATAACAAATATCTTTACCTATAAAATTTAATTTATATTTTTACCCATTATTTAAATATCTACCCGCAATAACGTAAGTATATATCTTTTACCTTAAAAGAGGTCAAATATATTCCAATATCATTTAGTTTAATTTGCATGTAAGATGTCACGATGATGTTGGCAGTATCTACAATCATTGGCATGGGGTTTAGAACACCGCCCATTCTCGTTGTTTGCCCGGCTGCAGCGCAATTCGTTAGCTTTATCTTTTCTCATCGTGAGGATAATAATGGAAATGGAGGTTGTTTTTGGTCTTTACTGATACAAGCATATATTTAGCAAAAACCTGTATACTCAACAGTTGGGTTCAGTCTCAAGAGTTAGCTCAATTGGTCCAGTGAGTGTCTCGCCAATCGGGAGGTCATAGGGTCAATTCCCGAAAGCTCTTGGGGTCAGGCAGTAAATAGGTCATAGGGTCAATTCCCGAAAGCTCTTGGGGTCAGGCAGTAAATAGGTCATAGGGTCAATTCCCGAAAGCTCTTGGGGGCCCCTTCCGGTTGTGTGTCCATCCTAGCGTTCTCTGATATGTCTTCCGGTAGGCCCCTTAAATAGGTCATAGGGTCAATTCCCGAAAGCTCTTGGGGGCCCCTTCCGGTTGTGTGTCCATCCTAGCGTTCTCTGATATGTCTTCCGGTAGGCCCCTTCCCGTTGTGTGTCGTCCACCCTAGCGTTCTCGATATGTCTTCCGGTAGGCCCCTTCCGGTTGTGTGTTGTCCACCCTAGCGTTCTCGATATGTCTGCCTGTAGGCCCCTTCCGGTTGTGTGTCCACCCTAGCGTTCTCCGATATGTGGTATTTGCAGGAGTTGTGAGAATAGTAAAGATATAAGTAGTTTGGTTTTTTTTTATTAGGGTAGTTATATTTTTGTAATCTAAAATATAGTTTTGATATATAGTTTTTATGAAAATATGTATTTTAGTTGGGTGTGATAGTATAGGGATAATATCTCTTAAGTATAGGTTTGGTTAATTAGTTAAGTAAATTAATTAATTAGTCAAGTGAATTAGTAGAATCCAAAAGACAACTAGAGAATTAATATGTGTGAGTGGAGTTGTATTAAGTCAACTAATATCTAGTCTTAGTTAACTAGACAATCAACATGTAATCATCAATTAATTAGTTTATTATTTGCACGAGTTGTGAGAATAGTAAAGATATAAGTAGTTTGGTTTTTTTTTTTATTACGGTAGTTATATTTTCGTAATCTAAAATATAGTTTTGATATATAGTTTTTATGAAAATATGTATTTTAGTTGGGTGTGATAGTATAGGGATAATATCTCTTAAGTATAGGTCTAGTTAATTAGTTAAGTAAATTAATTAATTAGTCAAGTGAATTAGTAGAATCCAAAAAACAACTAGAGAATTAATATGTGTGAGTGGAATTGTATTAAGTCAACTAATATCTAGTCTTAGTTAACTAGACAATCAACATGTAATCATCAATTAATTATTTCATAGGTTATGTCCACTCATAGTGTGATTCCACCGTAGTAAGGAGAAGTAAAACTCATGCATGCATGACTTCACTCCACCAGTTGTGAAGTGTGACTCAATAAATAAATAAACATAGAGATGTTATACACAAATATTTTGGTGTTAGGCCACAACTTCTATATTAAATATTCTAAGTTCGAATATTTTCAATTGTCATTATTTTCTTTTTTAATTTTCACAGTCTACTCTTAAAGTTATATATAAATTAATATGAACTATCATTTAAAAAACATAAATGTTTATGTGTTTAGTGGTTATGAAGTCATAGTAAGCATGGTATGAATTTGGTGGGAACTCTTACTAATTAAGTAATTTTTTTATAACAAAATTCATTTTAAAATATTTTTGCATATTCAATTTTCATTTATATTTTTACCCATCATTTAAATATCATTTACCCTCTTACCAAGTAATATCATAAATATATATATTTTACATTAAAACTGTCAAATTTATTCAACCATGTTTATTCATATTTGCAAACTGGCCAATGACTTGTATAATTATGTATAGTGGTTATTTAGGTAATTTCAAAGACTTTGCAAATCATGCTAAATAAATATTGAATTTTTTTCAAGTAATTTGGTGAAACCAATTAACTATAACGTATTTTGAAGAGAAACAGTCATTTTAGCTTTTAATGTGATGTACTGGACTTAAACATGACCTTATAAATAATAAAACAAATTTGCAGCCACTTTGAAATAGGAATTTGGAAGGATCATAACATTTCAAGCAATATTAATAGGTAAGGAGTGTCTTTTGAAGAAATTCATAATCTCCTATCAATGAAGAAGAATAGAGCCCTCTAGCAAATAAGCTAAGGCATAAAAGGATCAAGCTGAATTGTATTTAGATTTGAGTATGAATGTATAGAAGGCATCATAACCTTGGTACTAACACTAAATAAACTACATAAAAATCTCAAATCAAATGGAAAATTGTTCTTTCACCTAGATGAATAAGAAAAGTCAGTTAATGTATTGTATAGAATACCAAAGGCCCATGGATGTGGACATGTGATGTAAGTCTCAAACTTAAGCTTCACTTCAATTTTCATGCTTTAGGGTTAAGTGTGTACAATGCAGGATTGAATGGTGTAAGAGAAGATAGAGGAGAACTCACTAATGGGGCATTATATGTTTATCTTGAAGTCTCATTTTAAAGTCTTAAGATTGTGTGTGCCTATAGTGCAATACACTCTCAACCAATCGGATCGCTAACTTCTGTTGTTTTCTACAATTTTATTTGAAATCCTTCATATATATTTATATTTGAAATCATTCATATATATATATATATATATATACATATACATATACATATACAGATAGATAGATAGATAGATAGATAGATAGATATGACTGTCTGTCACTCATCAAATCAATGGTTTGTAAAATTAAGTAACGTTTATTATTTGAAAGCGGAGCAGAGTGTTGGTTTGTTGTTTGTGGGGTGTTGGAGTATTGAGGGATCGGGGGTGTGGAGGCTACTAGCTGCCTCTGTCCATGATTCGTGTCGTTGTTTCTTTGTTGAGTCTCTGGTGGCCTTTGAATGCTACTATCAATGCTCAGTTGTAGTTACAATGCATGGGTTCTAGTTTATGCCTACTTCAGGAGGAGAGTTGAGGGAGCGGGGGAGGGATGGCTACTCTAGCTGCTTCTTCCTCTGGTGTGTGCTTTTATTTCTTGACCAAGATTCTGGGGATTCATATGCAGACGTTGTCATTTTATTGTAGGATATTTTCACATTTCGCCTGTTTAGTTCAACATCGGGTTTTAGCTATTCGTGGTCGAGCTGGTGCAGCCTTTGATATCATCACCATGAGCGCTTTCCTGGGGATGCAATATTGTTTTATGGTTGTAGCTGGGTATGGGGTTCACCCTATTTCCTTCTACTGGCCAGATCTAGGGCATTTCGGTTTTCTAGGTGGCTTGTAACTATCATAGGTTTGCCGCATATTTGTTTTGCCCCTTCGAGGTTTTTTGGGCTCATGTTTTTCAGGAATGCTTGGGTTTCTTCAAACCCATTTATTGTAATGATTTGAAGTCTGTTTTTTTGGACTTTTTACGGGTACTCCTTTTGTAGTTTTGCATTGTAAGTGGCTTATGCCCACTATTCTTCATATGCTTTTTGCATTATCAATGAAAATTATGATTTTTTCCATGAAAAAAAGTAACCATTATTATCTATTTATTTAGATAATAAATAAATAAATAATTATAAATATTTTTAATTATGCTATTTATATAAATATTTTATTATCAATAAAAATTTAGAAAAGCAAATTTTGAGGATTAGGTCTAAGTGATTATTAGTAAACCAAACAAATATATATTCCATAAAGTTCAAAAGTTATTCTTCGATTGTTTTAATTATATGTCCACAATCTACCATGTTTTCCATCTATATTCTAGAATTTTATATTTGTTCTTTTTTTAGGGAATAACTTTACATGAATTTTATGTAAGATGCTACCAAAAAACCCCATGAGGGATTTATTGATGATGTGATGGTATCTATCAACTCCTAGGATTATTCCACATATTTCCTTATCATCTAGCCCAAAAAAAAGTTTAATGGTTACCCTCTCATGTTAGGGAGGCCTTGGTTGGCCACTGCTAATGCTTACATTAGTTGTAGGGTTGAGAACATGACCATCAAGAATGGGCATCTCTCAAAGCATCTTGTATTATATCCCCCTACTCAACCCTCTACTAAGCATGACTTACGTTTGTGGCTAGAGGACAACAAAGAAGAAGACCTTTATCAATCATCCCTCTACCTAATTTGTACACTAGACATTGTTGTAGAAAGTAGGAAATTAGATGAAGATGACCTTATTGACCACTTACTACATAATCAACCTCCTACTACCATGCCAATTAATGAGCTAGTGGAGGATCCTTAGAGCAGCCTAAGAGCAAGCCATGGAATGAATTTTTATGTAGTGATTTTGATCTAGATCATGCCAAGGTTGTGGAAATCAGCCCATCCATAACTCTAAAAATCAACCCTTCCCTCTCAGTCGAGCAAGAAGAGAAATTATTCATTGTGCTAAGGTAGAATCTTAATGCCTTTGATTGGGACTATAATGAAATAAAAGGGGTGCATCCCTCAATTTTTACTCATACTATCTACTTTAAGGAGGGATGCAAACTTTTGCGCCAACCCATGAGGAGGATGAATCTTGCCCTTAAGGATATTGTAAAAGAGGAACTACAAAAGTTATTGGATGCAAGGTTCATTTACCTCATTTTAGATAGTGAGTGGGTGTCCCCTCTTGATCCTTATTATATCATTATATCGTTTTACACCCATCTTGATGCATTTGGAGTGGAAAAAGTGGAGGAATCAACTCATGGGACCATTTTTACTAGCGGGGTCCAATTGAAGAATCAAAGTCTAAAACCTTCCTGAAGCGTTTTGAGGCATAAAATAGTGCTTTTTTGGGGCGTAAAACTTTGCTTCTTTTATGTATGACCTTTTCGTGTTATTCTACACACATATATATTTCCAACAACACAATAAGTGCATCAATCAGAGTCCATATGCAAAATTTGTGCCACTCATAAGTTGACCCTCCTATTTTCATAACTATAATTCGGGAGGATATTGTGTCAGCCCCAATTATTCATGGAAAAGGGGATAATCATGTGATTGTGACATAAAATACTCTAGAAGAGTCTATATTGTAACTCTAGTTAAGAATTGATGTAGTCAAAGGTAACCACCAGTAGGCTATCAAGTTGTGTTATAATCAGACCACTAAGAGGAAGAGGCATTCCATTCTTTCAAGATAATTTTGTTCCATAGCTGAGAAAATATAGCTAACAGGGATAGGAGGTAGAGTACACAAGGAAAATTTGTGCACTATAGCATCCCACAGGCCACAGGCCTTACTTCTTTGTACTGGTAGCCATATTTCCAAACAAAGAAAGAGAGCGAAGTAGCCTCACCTTCTAGCTAGGTTTTCTCCTGAAAGGGTTTCCTAGAGCATATTTTGTTTCTTATGTGTGGTTGTGTGCTTATTTTTTTGTTTCTTATGGACTAATTACGATTAAATCTATATATCTTAAAGTTTAATTAAATTGTAATAGTGTTGAATCTCATATTTTTAATATAATATTATCAAATTTTTTGTGACAAATTGTCTAGTGGAGTATCCATGACAATTTACAGATCATATTGGTATTAGATCTAGTTTCTTTGGGTATTTTGTGGAGTTTGCAGGGGATATAGGTCATTGAGGTTGAAAAGATCAAAACCCTAATAATGGCTGACAAATCTATAAATGACCCTCGTGATCTTGCAGAGGTGAGCTTTTTGTAGATGGAACAATAAGTTGCAAACATAAATCACAATTTAAACCTCATCATGGTGGCCCTAAGCAATAAGCTTGAGATATTTGGAGAATATGGGGGTTCAAATGCAGAGGGAAAATTAGAAGGGGATTGTGAGACTGTCATAGACATATTTGGGCACTACAACCCCAATCACATATTTGGATAAACCAAGGGCTTCTAAACCCCTAAAAGTGTTGTTTCATACCCTAAAGGAACAAGGTCAGCTGATTACATCATTTCCCAGAAGTTCTCCCTGAAAAATTGCTCAGAACTAGTCAAAACTGGACCATACAGACTGCTCCATGTTGAGGGTACGATGCATCTCACCTGTTACAC
This sequence comes from Pinus taeda, assembly GCA_000404065.3. NCBI lineage: Eukaryota > Viridiplantae > Streptophyta > Pinopsida > Pinales > Pinaceae > Pinus > Pinus taeda. The sequence goes on along the minus strand of APFE030338119.1, from coordinate 88,011 downwards.
ACAGAGGTTGCGATGCATACTGAAAATCCCTTCTGTAGGGTGCAATGAGCGAGAGCAGACAAATGGCAGAGGTAGTTTGCTAGGTGGAAACCCATAGAATCTTATAGAAACTGCTCATTTGACACTTACCTCTCTAAATTCACCCAGGGATGAGTAAGAGATCATGAAATCTCCAAGTGGAACCAAGAACTATCAGAGAAATGACACTAATCAAAATCCCAGAAGCTGACTCACCCCCCTGCAAATATCTATATATGGATCCCTCATCCTAGAGATCTAGAGGCTAGAATTTTGTATTTTGTAAGGAAGTGTTGTTGGTTTCTCTTTGAGACATTGTATTGTTGGGTGATATAGATTTTCATGAGGTGAAGAGGGCTTTCATGCTGGGAGGATGGTGCTGGATCAGACAACTTGGTTGTAATCCTCTCTTTTACTACTTCTATCAATAAAGCTATTTGAGTTTTCCTCCATATACTTGTATATCTCTGAATCTTGTATTTGTGTATGCATTTGTATGGTTAATGTACATCTGATCCTATATTGTTTTTGGTTATATATATCTATGCTTTGATGGTATTTTACTGCTTTGACTCTCTAGGTGTTCTTTGAAGCGGGACAAGTGAGAAAGGAGCGGCAAAAGCTCTATCAAAGGAGAGAGGGAACAAGCAAGGAGACTAGCGAAAAACTGAGGTTGGTACTCTCTGCTTCTCTCTCATCTATCTCTCATAAAGGAAAACACAAGTAACTTTGGTTTATTTTTTCTAAGACAGCTACTCGTCTTAGTGGGACTAGCAGCTCTGAATGGACACTAGTTTTCCCAATAACAAAATGGAGACTCCACTGAGATTGAATAGTTTGTTTGTTTGTTACCATTGTTTGCTTTATAAACTACAAACGAAGCCTGAAGTTAAGCCAACTAGCCTTCGAACTTCTTTTGCTATGCAACTGTAAAGTAGATCAACGCTGCTTCAGTCAATCTCCAGGTTGGTTTATGAACTAAACATCTGACTTGCAAACATCCTAAGTGCCCTAGTGGTAGCTCAATAACCTCATTAGATCAGCCCCTATGCTTTGTGTTTACTGCCTATCATAAGCTCAGCCTAAATCCCTGAACTTAGCTGCAAATTGTGAGTGAAAACCAAGCTCAGTCTCGTCCCTGGACCATCGCACTATCTCTCATTGGTAGTTTGGATGCATCGCACCTCCTATGTGCTGCAGGTGAGATGCATCCCTGTTTCCCTGTGTTACAGGTGCGATGATTGAATGAGACTGTTTCTGCCTCTAGATTTTGGTTTTTTCTTCATTGTTTTCAGCTTTATTAAGTAGTTTTGCTGTCTATTATCAATATATCACTATTGAAACCTTCTTCCTTTACATTATTCAGCCTCCATTGATAAGGAATTGTGAATGTTTTTTTATTTATTTTTCATCATTTACATTCCTCCTTTGCAAAAAGTAGCTTAATCGAACTGTCATATTTTAATTTGAAAGTGTCACAACTGTCGTTTTCAGTCAAGAAAAGAGTGTTGTAAATTCTTCCTATTTTAGATAGTCGATTACACTTTTGCTATTGTATTTGATTTGAATTATCAATTCTTTGAAGTGTCAAAGTAGTTTTCAAGTCGAAATTGAAAGTGTCGTTATAGTCTTCCTTTCGTTTTTGAAAAGAAATTGCTAAAGTGTTGCTTTGAAGAGAAATAACTCAAATCTGTACTTAGTTTTATTTTTGTCATTCACACATTAAGGAAACTAAAAAAAAATACATGCATGTGCATTTGCATTTAGACTGTATGCGGAAATTGATTTAGGAAAAGTGCATCTTAGTGTGTGCTCTCTTCTCTATGTTTGGTGAACCTTAAAGGCAAACTTCTTAAGAAAGATCAACTGTAAAACAAACCTCAATGAACATAAAAATGCTTTGGAACCTAACGCACAACATATAGAATTCTAGGCTAGAGATGTATTCCGGCATCGTAAAGCCTGGTAATTATCATTTTCATCATATGTTGGGTGATTCCTCGTCTTTGATACGACAAGTGCCAATACAGACTTGTGCTCCCACGTACCATCGAGTATATATTGGGAGACCACAATAGGCTATATCCTTTATCCTTAGGAAGCCGTGTCTTCCGCCCTATTGATCGTAATGCACTGAACACACCATTCAGGAATAGTGACTACCATATGTAAAAAGTATTCTGTAGTTTTGCGATTGGTTTGGCAATCCCTCTGTCTAGATTTCCAAAGTAGTCACTTTCATTCCTTTTCAGACTCGTTAAAAGAAAAGGTCCATCTGAGCACTTGTCACTTCAGGCTCATTAAAAATCGAAGGCGACTAGAGTCACCTTTATCTTTTTCTTGACTCTTAAAAATTGAAAAAGAAAGTTGTGTCAAAGCGTCATAAAATTCATTTAATTCAGAATGAAATTTTCCCCTTTTTTATTTTGAGTTGATCAAGTAATCCGCAATCGTGGAAGAAAGTCAATCAAAACCCCATAATTCGTGGAGACTAACGAGTCAACTGTCTTTGACTCCGGAAACGAAACCATTCTAGGCCAAGCGATCTCTTTTAACTAGGTCAAAGTTTCCTGGTTTATTTGAAACTTGTGTTTCAACATTCTCAGAGACTCCAGTTACTCCAACTATTTTTGGTATCCCTGCCTCTACAGAAGAAGTTCCATAGTTACAAGAGGACATTAGAACTAATCCTAGTGTAATGGTAAACACTTCTATTCCTGAACCAGCTCCATCTGGGGCTGATTCAGAAGGTGTCACCCCTCCAACATCTGTCGCTACAGAGTCTATACCTTCTTTGGCACGAGAAATATTTTACAGACTTGACGGTCTGCCTCTTCCACCTAGTTTGATTGCCATAGAAGAGATTATGGAGGATATTCCATCTAGTACCCCATTTCATTTTGGAACTAGGATCCACCTATATCCTTCTACCACAGAAGTTAGTTCTTTTGATAACCCTTCATCGCAAGTTCCTATCGAATCGCTAGGAAATATTTTGGATAGACTTGATATGTTTGAACAACCATCGACATCTAGGACTGTTTCATCTGATATAGCAACAACAGAGCCTCCTGCTGCTACTCCAACAATGTTCGCTGGTACACCATCTTTCCCAACTAGCTCTCAACCGCTAGATGGGGTCCACCCAGGGACTGTTTCAACAGCATGGTCTGTTCCTATTTATTCATCCAGAATCTTATCTAGAATTTCTTATGTTGAGTCTTAATAAATTGATCCTTCACAACAATATCAATTTGGGAAGTCAAGTCTCCAAAGACCAATTTTCCCTTTGAACACTGGATTTCCGCCATATGGGGAGCAGTATGCCTTTTCATTATTCCCTCTAGGAGAACAACCATATGAGAGTTCACAACAGAATTTGGGTCAAGCTGGAATTACATCTAGTGTTTGGGTGCCAATACTGCCTCAACATCCAAGAGTTGTATATTCAATACAACCAAATCAACCTGTGTCAAATATTCCCACTACACCGGCTATTGTGACGATGTCACAAGTACAAGTGATGCCTATTGTATGTCAACCTCAAGTCTCTCAGGTTGTAATACAACAACCTCTTGTCTCCACGACTCAATCACAACCGCCAATTACTGGCTCCTTAACTGAAGCGACTCAGGCTCAAATGGGTACTATCACCCCTCATCTTGGTCAAACATCCAGTATTGGACAACAACAAATGGCCTCACAACCATGGCTGGTGCAATATCAACAACCACAATTCTAGCAATCTTACCGAGGACATGAGCAACAAAGCTTTGCAGGTAATGGGCAGCCGTATATTCAAAATGGTTACCATCAATCATCATAATGGTTATGCCCATCAACCTTATCAAAGTTATTAGCATCAAATACATTATGCTGGTATGCAAAGACCCACTACTCAGGTGATCTCATCTTATCTTGGGTATGCTTTGCCAAACCTGAATCAACAATTGCCTTTTGTTGCAACTTTAGAATTACCAGATCTGAATCGGATAACAAATGATCCAATTTCTTACGCCCCTTGGTGGCCGACGATTCCTTATAAACTTCCATCAGATATTCCTAAATTCAATGGAAATCTGGGTGAAGATCCATCGAATCATGTGATGACCTTTCATCTATGGTGTTCGTCCAACACTCTCAATGATGATTCGATTAGGCTTCGCCTTTTTCAACGAACGTTAACTGGTTCAACAACAAAATGGTACATCGAATTGCCTAGAGCTTCATTCGATAACTTCAGTGCCCTCGCCACCACCTTTTTAACCCATTTTCAGTTACCCATAAGGTATGAAACAAGAACGGAGCTCCTTATCAATTTTAAGTAGACAACAGCCACTCACATATCTGATCATATTCATGAGTGGCGGCATCGTCGTCGAATGGTAAAGACATATGTTCTTGATCAGATTCTAGCTGAATGGCTTATTAAGTTGCTGTTACCTTCTATTACAGAAGATGTGGCCAAGGGAGGAGTTGTCACTGAAGAGCAAGTCATTGCTCATGCACAATATCTAGATTTGACCTATACTCAGTCTGGCATGCTCTATGAAAAAATCCTGATGCTCCTAGACCAGAGTTTTCCATTCCTCCTCGTCCTAAATCAAATAGGGACTCTCATGCCAGTGACGACATGGTTGGCACCTCAAGTATGATTGGCACCTCAAGTACGCAAACCGTAAATACTACATCTAGTAAAGCCCTTGCGGGCTCCAGTAAAAAAGCAAATGACAAACTTCCTGCCTCGAAGGTCAATGCCGTGTCGATCGACAAAGGAAAAGAACCAAAGCAACTAGGGGGCAAGAAGAAAGGGAAAAGAAAAAAGAAGAAACAGGATGATTCATCTCTTGAAAAATCTTTTGATAACCCTTCTGGGCAAAAGAAACCTAGTCATCCATGTTTTATATGTGATGAGGACCATTGGACGAGAGATTGTCCGCATAAAGCTGAGGTTAAGAAGTTCTTTAAGAGTTCAAAGACCTCAGTAGTATTGACTGATACATTTCCAAACCTAGAAACTAATCTAGTTGCTAGCAACAATGCTTCCCCATCCCAAGTGCTTATGTTGTCCATTTTGAAGCAGCAAAATGATGCTTTGATATCGACAATGAATAAAGATTACGGGAATCCACAACTATCAAACAACAAGGTTGCAAATCAACCTATTAGTTTGACAACAACTTCAACCAAAGTTGTGTCACCCATCATTCCTGAGCTAACGATAAAGCCGCCAAAGGGAGTAGTACACAAATCAACATTTAATCCTCGTGCTCGAGCATCACATAATTATAATATAGTAGAGGATCTGGCCCAATCGCCATATGCTATGTCGATGCTTGAAGTACTACAAAATTGCCCCTCCCAAAAGCAGACTCTATTATCAACAGTAGGTGGGATTGACCAAGTGGATTCCAATCTTGTGGCCTTTAATCATAAAGTATACGAACCTCAATTACCAGCTCAACTCGCTTTCCTCATACAAGTGAAAGCCCTCAACAAAACTGTTCATCGAACAATTATTGATGAGGGGACATCTACATGCATTATGTCAATTAGTTGCTAGAAAAATTTAGGATCACCACCCTTGTCAAGATCATCAACGAAATTAAAAGAATTCGATGGACGAACATACACCCCGTACGGTATTTTAAGTAACTTGCAAGCTGAACTGGGGAGAAAAATAGTAGAAATTGATGTCGAAGTTATCGATGGAAACCTCGATTATAACATCCTACTGGGAAGGCCTTGGATTTATGCTATGGCTGCTGTTGTGTCAACTTATTTTAGAAAGATTGCATTTCCCTTCCAAGGAGGAATTACAATCGTTGACCAACAAACCTTCCTCCCCAATAGTTCACAAGTTACGGGAAGCATTCCAATGATCCATGGAAGCTCTCAATCGCTTCAAAATATCGGAGTAGGCCTCCTAAAAGACCCTACATTAATGGGTACTTTTTCCCTACCACCTCCGAGTAATCTGGTGGAAGTGGCCACGGTAGAAGCCTGCAATATGATATCTTCTATATCTGCAAAGATTCAGAAGATTCCCGAAAATTTTGTTAGCATGGATCATTGCCAGGTATTGCCTCCGAGCCCAACAAAAATATTGTACCAATCAATTTTCTTGGCTTGGGCGGCAAACCCAAATTAGCGCTCATCGAGTGTTTGGATAGATAAGTCTAAGGAATATGGAACCTCTTCAAATCCTTGGTCGCATGTATATTCTATAGACGAAGGAATCATTCAGTCAATGATGATAGAAGAGACACCATGGGAAGATTACCACCATTGTTCCCATCTTCCGGATTACCACGAAGATTGTTCCAGTGACCTTAATCATCCTTTAGTTTTTGATTTTCTATCAAATACAGTAAATACGGTGGATTCCAAGCAAAATCTGTCCAATATTGAAGAAACTATCGCCATAAATATCTTGACCAAACCTAATGTTGTAGAGAATATTCATGTCGGCAAATCTTGTTCTTCTACAGAATTGGAAATATATTGCACTCCCTTTCGTGAATTCAGAGATGTCTTTGCATGGTCATATGAATAAATGCCAGGCATTGACTCGATCATAGTTGAACATGAAATCAAGATGTATCCAGATGTCAAACCTGTACGACAACGACTTTGGCAGGTGGACCCGAAGAAAGCCGTTGCCATTAAGGCGGAAATTGAAAAACTTTTACATGTTGGTTTCATTTACCTGGTTCCTTTAATTGATTGGGTATCAAATATTGTTCCTGTAATGAAAAAACAATGAATGATTAGAGTGTGCATTGATTACAGGGATGTAAATCAAGCTTGTCCAAAGGACAACTACCCTACACCCTTCATCAACCAGATAATTGATGAATGCGTTGAATGCAAAATCTTTTCATTCATGGATGGATTTTCCGGGTATAATCAAATTAATATCCACCCATAGGACCAGTTGAAGACTGCATTTATATGTCCGTGGGGCACATTCACATATCGCAAGTTACCTTTCGATTTAAAGAACGCAGGGGAAACTTTTTAAAGGGCTATGAATTATGCCTTCCATGACATCAAAAACGTCATTCAACCATATCTCGACGATCTACCGGTTCATTCGCGAAAGCGGACTGATCATCCGCAACATTTGAGAGATATATTTCTACGTTGCCAACACTACAAGATACGACTCAATCCACACAAGTGTGTGTTTTGTGTCGGTTCTGGTTGTTTACTTGGTTTCGTAGTTTCTAAGGATGGGATTCGACTCGACCCGTGTAAGGTTCAGGCAATCATTGATATGCCCCCACCTTCAAATTTGCTTCAGATTCAGAAACTCCAAGGGAAAGCAAACTTTCTGAGGAGGTTCATTCCAAATTACGTCGAACTTGCTAAAGGTTATACACATCTTTTGAAAAAAGAAGTGCCCTTCAACTAGGATCAAGTTGCGCAAGCTTCCTTTGATTCTCTTAAGGAATCCCTAATAAAAGCATCATTAATGTATGCTCTGGACTATCAAAAAGACTTTACCCTGTATCTAGTTGCAGCAGATATGACCATTGCAATGGTTTTAGTTCAAGAAGACAATGGAATTGAACATCCTTTCTATTATTTAAGTCAAAACTTAAATGATACAGAAAGAAAGTACTCCTATGTTGAAAAGTTGGCTCTTACACCTGTTCAAGCAGTATAGAGATTTCGACACTATATCCTCTTTCGCAAAACTACCATTTTGTCATATTGCAACCCAATGACTCATATTATGTCGCGTTAGTTACTTGGGGGGAAATATTCGAAATGGATAGCCATTTTGCAAGAGTTTGATCTGGAATTCGTAAAATCCAAATCAAAGAAATCTCTGGTTTTCGCAAAGTTACTATGAGACTTCCCATCATCATCCAATGATTAAACATCCAGAGCATCAATCATGGATGAATCTTTGTTTCTGATATCGTTGAGCGATCCGTGGTATGGAGATATAATCATCTATCTACAAACCCAAACATATAGGCCTAATACCTCTCGCTCAGAACAACGACGTACTCGATACCAAGCAAAAGACTACATGATCGTCGGTGATACAATTTATTGTTGTGGTATCGATATAGTTATGTGAAGGTGCCTCACCCATGAGGAGGCCGAAAAAGTCCTAAATGATTGTCATTCAGGCACGTGTGGGGGCATCAATTTGGTTACGCTATGACACAAAATATTTTACGAGTAGGTTTCTTCTGGTCAACAATGTTCAAAGATTGCATAACCGCAATCAGAAGTTGCCATGCTTGTCAAATCTTCTACCGCAAAACCGGAATACCACACACACCTCTGTATCTAGTAGTTGTTGTTGGGCCATTTTCCAAATGGGGCATATATTTCATGACATGTAACCCCACCTCGGCCAGGGGGCATGGGTATATCATAGTCATAGTTGACTATTTTACAAAATGGGCCGAGGTGATGCCTACATTAAACAACAGCGGTGAAACGACTGCTCTTTTATTTTTCAATCATGTAGTCTCTAGATTCGGTGTTCCACAAGCTATAGTCATAGATCATGGATCACATTTCCACAATCACATGATGGTTGAACTGGCTACAAAATTAGGATTGTCCCACGATAGTTCTACTCCCTATTATCCACAAGCTAACAGACAAGTTGAGGCGATCAACAAAGTCTTGAAGCACATGTTGTAAAGGATGATTGGAGTCCACAAACGGAGTTGGCACCTAATCCTATACTTGTGGACATATAGGACATCGGTGAGAAATGCAACCGGATTTATACCCTTACAGCTGGTGTATGGCCTGGAAGCAGTCTTACCGATTCAGTGTGAGATTTCATCTCTCAAGCTCACAGTCGAACTTCTCCCCGGAACTTCAGAGGAAGAGGCTCATTTCTTGGAACTAATCCAATTGGATGAAACCCGTCGTGATGCTGCCTTGGCTAACGAAGCTCATAAGAAACGAGTCAAGGCACAATTTGACAAGAATGTCAAACCCTATGTCTTCTCAGAAGGTCAACCTGGTCTTACTTTACGATCAGGAATCAGATAAATTGGGAGCAGGTAAGTTCCAATCATTGTGGATGGGTCCCTACATTGTTAAGAAAGTCTTAGAAAAAGGAGCCTACGAGCTAGTAGATTATGATGGGATTCCACTGTCGCAACCCCGAAATGGGTTGTACCTTAAGCGTTACTATGCTTGACTAAGTATAGTAATCTCCTCATATGCTTTTGTTATGTTTTTGTTTTTGTCAAGAGTGATCGTTTTGGTTATGTAATCCACTTTTGCATTTTTTGTAGATTTCGAACATTGGAATCACTTGTTGGATACGCCGACATAGCTAGTCATAGTTTTCGGAAGCTATCTTCTACAGCTTGGGCCATTTTTTATCCAAGCAACGAGTTGGTGAGTTTCAGAGGGGTATGTATTGGTCGATCAACGAACAACATCGTTGAATATAGCGCGTTGATAGAGCTTCTCTCTGATACCATCACACATGGCATACGCCGACTTGTTGTCAGGCTAGACTCACAACTCATCATCCTACAACTTACCGGCATCTATTCCTTTCAAAATCCAGCTATCTATCGTATGTTCCTAAGGGTCAGGATTTTGGAAAGGCAGTTTGATTCTATTCAATATCAACACATTTCCAAGAAACTTAAGGACATTAACTGATTCATTAGCAAATTATTTTTTAGATAGAAATTTGCAGCATTTATAAAAGAAAGCATTTCAATCAACATTTGCATCAGGATCATATAACTTAATCAAAATAAAGCTTCGAAAATAAAAAATATATATAACTATTTATAATTTTTTTCAAAATGTTCTGTGTCCAGGACAAAATCGGTCATACGACCCAAAAAATCAAAAATGCAGGAAAGCACCCTAGACTAATGGTGCTGGTAATAACAAGTCACCGCTTGTGCAATCATACATAAGAGCCTAGTCCATCGGCTTGACACGCCAGTAATATGGCGCTGTAATCTTAGAGGTAACTCATCGGTCCTCACATCATGAATACCAAGGGTGAGACCCTTGATCTGATCCTACAATACTGCAAGGGTCTTGGCTATGTCCAGATCGCGAAGGACAACCCTCCCTACAACGTCTCTTGCTAGAACAACAACTGCTACCCTCGAGTGCATTGCTAGTCACACCGGTCCAATATCTGTATGAATATATGGGTTTGATTAGTCTTGATAACATTTAAAAAACACAAGAATATTATAAAAGCAATAAATAGAGATATGGTAAAATATTTTACCTATAACACCCCATTGCTCGCCAGCTGGCAACCCCAAATCTGGGTCACCCCGGAAATCCATCCCATCATACGGATACTTGGCAAAGACCATCTGCTGATGGTTGAACCACTCAAATAAGGCATCAGAGAATGAAATTTGTGACTGACCAGCATGTCTGGCCATAAGATCAACCCATCTCTACATCCATGGTTCTGTCGGTGCTAGCACTTCGAGTGAAATGTACTGTGGTTGCATCAATGGGATCTTCTCCAAGGCGAAAGCAGTCAGAATAGAACCATAACCAAAGTTCTTGGATCTTCCATTCTTCACCTTAGTAAGCTGTTCTTTTATCACCGGAAGTACTGCATCACACCAGTTGAATACCTTTGGTTCAAGGCATTCCAAGGCATACTACATATAGGACTTGTTGGCTAATTGAAGAGTCGTGCTACTAGCCAATCTAGCAAAGGTGAATAAAATAGTCCTCAAGGACCGGTCAGTGACATCTCGAATACTGATCTTGCCTTCCCTGCTCGGCTGAGATCCATCTCTACAGAATTGACAAATATAATCCCTCACGGATTCACCCCCACAGGCAGATCCTGATAGTGAGAGAGGGGCACCACGCCTCGATAAACCAGTCAAGAAGTAGATATCCTCAACAGTCAAAGGGATGGATTTACCTCTAATCTGGAACACTTGGTTGGTAGGATCCCGTGAATTGAGAAGATATTGAAACAAATTGATTTGTTGCCTCATACTGGATATGCAGAAGAATTTGAACAAGCCAGAGTTCCGCAATGCAGTCACCATATTAGGATCATGTAAGGCAATCATATCGTCTTCTTCATGCTTGCATTCACACCATGTAACGACCATCTTGCTCTGATGAATCTCTGAAAAATAAACAAGAGAAGAATTAGGATCCTAATTTGGCAAAAAACAAGCAAAATTTCCATGAAAAATTAGTGCATAAAATTTCCTCCTTGCGCCCATCGCACCCTAGCTATGTATTGGGTGGGATCCATACTGACTGGCCAATGGACAACCCAGTATGCATCACACCTTTCAATGTGTACTAGGTGCGATGGGGAGAGAACGAATTGTTCAAACCCTAGAGGCCCAGAAAAATAGGAAAACATGCTCAGAATCAGAAAAGGAAATAATTCAATTGAAGAGCTCAGGGTTAGCTCCTACCTAGTCCAGACAACACCGAAAATAGTCCACAGAATCTCTTGGAATTAGCTGATGAAAATTGAGGGGGAAAACACCTCCAAAACTCCAACAATCCCAAATTTGAATGAAATGGTAAAAATGAGAGGTGAAAACTACTTTTATGTTACTATTCACGTAATTCAAGTAAGGTATTGACTTTTTAACTCATTTTTCAAGCATGTATTTACATTTCTAATCAGTTTGATGGAGAAATTGAACAAGTAGTATGATTTTCAAGAGAACATACTGTTAATGGTGAAATTGAACATCTCTGACGATTATCACGAGAAGGTTTACGCGAAGTTCAAGCTTGTTAAAAAATAAACCTAGCAATGAGCATATGTTCCCAAGAGTTTAAGCTCATTAAAAAATGAACCCACCTTTTGGTAAATAACCTTTGTGATCGCATTGCTATCAACTTTTGAGCCTTGGTCATGTTCTGACCATACCTCCACTTTTTAGTCGATCATACGCCTCCACTTGATTGTTTAGCCCTTTTGAGGAATAGTTGCGACGAGTGATTCTGTTAGCCACCTTCTTTACACTGCCGTGATTGAAAAGTTCCAAACCTCATCTGGAACCAGCTGCTACCTGAAAATATCACTTGTTCCTAAAAAACGAGTCTCTTTTAAGCTCTTTTTAGACTCGTAAAATATAAAGAGATTTCCGAGCAATTGGCCTCTCTAGCTCGTTAAAGTGATTGGAAGTGCCATTCCTCTTGTATTTTATTTTTTTTTGGACCTGAGGGATCATTACTCAAAAAGATCGAGCGCTTGTCTTTTTTGGCTCACTAAAGTGATCAGAAAAGTCATCCCTTTCGTATTATTTTATACTTTTTTTCAGACTTAAGGGATTATGCTACGAAAAAGGACTATTGGAGTTTCCTTTCCATCTCTTTTTAGACTCTCTAAAACTGAAAAGGATCGAGTTATCTTTGTCAATAAGCTTGTTAAAACAATAGCGACAAAATTGTCCATTACAGACAAGAGCTAGTTTCACTGTTGCTAGGCTCACTAAAACATAGAGACAGTTTTGCCCGAAGGGCAAATTATAGAACAAGCATATGTTATCCTCCTCAAGCTTGACAAAAATAAAGAGGTATTGGTCAGCAATGACTAGGGAAAATTTGGGAAGAAAACTTGAAGAACTTCATTGGTAGCAGGTCGCTCTTGAACATGACACTTTCACTCCATCACCATGACTGAGTCGGGTTGGGTTATTTCGTTCACTGGTCATATCCCCATTGGTCCTCCATACCATCCATTTTTGGGGTTAACGCTACCAATCCATTTTAGTGTTACCGATATGTTCAAGAGAAGTCTCTCAGAGAATTCACCAACCCAGCTAACATCTCATCCGTTGCAATACCTTCACACTTCATTCTTTCATGACCACCACCCTAAACCTTGTACCATCAGATCATTTTCACCTCCACAAAATCATTTGCTCCATTTCGTGTCGTAGATGTGGGATTCATTAAGGCCCTCCTATGATTGTTCACTTCTTGTCAACATCAGCTCATTAACCAAGAAGTTGACTTAGGAACAACCCTTCAGTACTTTGAAGCTTGCATGTCTCAATGGCAAGTTTCTCACTTCCGGCGACAGGTTTACATCAATGGCCTTTGACCGAAAGATTTTGCATGGTATTCGATATCGACTCATGTATTCACACCATGTGAATTGTACTGTAGTACCTTGAGGGTCATTATCATTATCGGTGATTCCTCTTGCACCTATTAACAACTTACATCATTGGCTGGTAATCATGCGATGTCTTTCCATGTTTGACACTAGAACATCTTCTCACATGGATCGACTTGTACTTTGGGTGAAGATTGAACGAGTTTGAAGACTCTGGATCTAGTTTCATCCATCTGGGTTGCGATATATTTAGGAAAATAAAGACATCAAATGTACATCATAGCTGCACAGATAATCATCCAAGCTAAAGGATGATGGCTCTACCAGAATCATCACTCTGCCACACAGACAGTTGTCTATCCTATGTACATGAAAATGAATTTATAAAGCTGAGCATGGGAATGCTCGCCTCAGCTAGATCATGAAAATATTATGAAGATAATGTATTGTATTGTATCTTATTACATGTCACCTTCCAGTTCGAAAAACCTCGGATCCTCATGATAAAGCATTTCACCCGACATCAGAAGATTTACGACCTCATGCTTTAGGGGGAAACTGTTATAGACATTTGGGAACTACAACCCCAATCAAATATTTCCATAAACCAAGGGCTTCTAAACCCCTAAAAGTTTTGTTTCATACCCTAAAGGAACAAGGTCATCTGATTACATAATTTCCCAGAAGTTCTCCCTGAAAAACTGCTCAGAACTGGTCAAAACTAGACCATAAAGACTGCTCCATGCTGAGGGTACGATGCATCTCACTTGTTACACACAGAGGGTGCGATGCATACTGAAAAGCCCTTCTGTAGTGCAATGAGTGAGAGAAGACAAATGGTAGAGGCAGTTTGCTAGGTGGAAACCCAGAGAATCTTCTAGAAACGGCTCCTTTGACACTTGCCTCTCTGAATTCGCCCAGGGATGAGTAAGAGATCATGAAATCTCCAAGTGGAACCAAGAACTATTAGAGAAATGACACTAATAAAAATCCCAGAAGCTGACTCACCCCCTGCAAATATCTATATAAGGATCCCTCATCCTAGAGATCCAGAGGCTGGAATTTTGTATTTTTTAAGGAAGTGTTGTTGGTTTCTCTTTGAGACATTGTATTGTTGGGTGATATAGTTTTTCATGAGGTGAAGAGGGCTTTCATGCTAGGAGGATGGTGCTAGATCAGACATGTTGGTTGTAATCCTCTCTTCTACTACTTCTATCAATAAATTTATTTGAGTTTTCCTCCATATACTTGTATATCTTTGAATCTTGTATTTGTGTATGCATTTGTATGGTTAATGTACATCTGATCCTATATTGTTTATGGTTATAGATTTATATGCTTTGATGGTATTTTTCTACTTTGACTCTACAGGTGTTCTTTGAAGTGAGACAAGTGAGAAAGGAGTGGCTAAAGCTCTATCAAGGGAGAGAGGAAACAAGCAAGGAGACTAGCGAAAAATTGAGGTTGGTACTCTCTGCTTCTCTCTCATCTATCTCTCATAAAGGAAAACACAAGTAAATTTGGTTTGTTTGTTTCTAAGATAGCTAACCGTCTTAGTGGGACTAGCAGCTCTGAATGGACACTAGTTTTCCCAATAACAGAGACCAAGAAGAAACAAAGAACCAACTAAAGAAAGAACCTGGAAAATATCAACCTAGTTCAAATTTTGTGATTCAACCCCTATTAAAAATGGAAGAAAGAGTCAATATCAAGTCGTAACATGGTGATATCGACACTCTAAAGTTGAACCACTGGTTACAATAACTAGAATTTTATTTCAGTGTCCATCAAATCGAGGAAGGGAAAAAGACCTCATTTCCGTGGCTGAAATTAGAGGGCCTTGCACTGACCTGGTGGGAAAGCCACACAAAAACACTAAGGTTGGAGGGAGAACTCCAGTGACTAAGTGTGAGGATTTAAAAACCCCCATTAAGCAATCATTTTATCCCATTGGGCATTTGGAGGACTAGCGGATCTGATGGCATTACTTTAAGAAAAAGTTGGGCCAAAGCATGCAGGAGTACACAACGAAATTTAGAAAGATGCCTATAATTTTGTGTATCTTTCCAATGAACCTAGATATACTCTTGAAGTATCTGGGGGGTCTGCACCACCATCTGCATGATAAATTGATGTTATTCAAACCCAAATCGGTGGATGATGCTTGTGTAAAGACACAGTACTTGGAGAACATAAGCTTGAAGAGAGCACAATCAAGTGGATCAAAGAAGAAGGAGCGACAAAACATTTCTAAGGAGGGAAATAAGAAGAAAAAATATGGAAAAGATAAAAAGACAACAACCACAACACACCAGTGTAAATATCCTAGCAACCACTATAACATAGATGGCCATATAGAGGAGAAGAGCTGGAAGTTGCATATAGAGCTAAACCCAAAGAATAAGAAGAAAGATAATAAGAAGAAGAAATGGCCAATGGATTCGAGAAACCAAGTTGAAAGCACCTCAAATGTGGATGAGAAGATTATTTGTACATCAATACAGAAGGAAGTGAATCTGAGTAGCCTTAAAGAACATGGATAAAAAGAAATGACCAAACTCTTCTATATAAAGATACAGGTCAACAAGACAAATATTGATGTTCTTTTTTACTCAAGATCACAGGAGAATCTTATTGTAGTAGAGTTTGTCAAGAAGTTGGGGTTGGAAGTTCATGATCATCTAAACCCATATCCACTGGGATGGGTGAATAAAGATGTAGAGCTAACGGTAACTAAACAGTGCAAAATTAGATTTTCTATTAGTGTTGAATTTATTGATGAAGTAGATATATATTTCATTCCCCTTGATGTATTTGAAGTCATGATTGGGAGTCCATACATGTACATGCATGATGCAATATTCATGAGGAGATCCAACTAGTATCGACCTATCAAGGATGGAAAATAGTTCATCATCAATGCACACAAAGGCAAGTCAAAAATTTCACTGGTAACTGCCGACCAAGCCAAGAAATTGATCACTTCTAGCAAAAAGTATGTTTTATTATTTTTACGATAAAGTTAGACTAAAGAGGACTCAATAAGAGGCCAAGGCATACCTGGAGGGTGTACTAAGAAAAAAAAACAACAACAATTGGAGGTGTTGTTATTGTTGGATGTGGAGCATGATTATTTAGAGGTCTTTGTTTTCAGCCGGATGTATACCCCACGAAGATTGTACACCCCTCCATGCGGGGGGTTGTGGGGGGGAATTGTCCCCCCCGCAAGGGTTTGGGGGGATCCATCCGCCCCGGCTGGGGGGTCCGGGGGCTAGCGGTCCCCTGGTGGGGGTTTCAGAGGCAGTGCCCCCGAAGCTAAAAACAGATGTAAAATTGCCTTGTAAAAGTATAGTAATTTCTAGTCAATCTGGGCCGTTCATTAGGCGGATGATCTAATGGTAGAATTTATGTTTAGTTTAGGGTTTTTTCCCTAGAAGGCAAACCCCTCTCTTTGTATGAGGGAATTGTATTGAGGTTGTGAAATATATGTGTATTCTCAAAGAGAGAAACATAGAGGTGAGGCTGTGAGAGAAAACATAGGATATTATAGTGGATTTGCTGTAGGTTGTGTCTCTTCATTTTATTGGATAATAGAAAGGAAGGACTAGCTGTTCGGGGTGGACATAACCCAAACTGGGTGAACCACGTATATCTGTGTCTCTCTTGTTTTATGTGTTTGTGTTTTTCCACATATTATATGTCTTGCATTTCTCTGTCATATATAAAGTTTTTCTAATAGTTACAAGCATATAGGTATCTGTTCTTAGAGCCTAAAGGACTACCACCTGAGAAGGAATTGGAGCACGAGATCTAACTATTTCCAAACTCCCCCTTGCCAAATATTGGGTTATACAGGTAGTATGTTATAGAAGCAAGTGATGTGAATAAATAGTTGTAGCAACTCTTGGAACAGGGTGTGATTCGATTGAGTACATCACCATGTGTTTCAACCATCGTCATTGTGCCAAAAAGGGATGGGACTTGGCAGATGCGTATATCTTACAGGGCGTTGAACAAAATCACGCTTAAGAACAGATACCCCCTGCCCAAGATAAATGATTTGTTGGATCAGTTACAGCAAGAAAAATACTTCACAAAGCTAGACTTGAAGCCTAGATATCACCAGGTTCGAGTCAAAGAGGAAGATACATGGAAGACTGCCTTCAAAACTAGGTAAGGTCTGTATGAGTGGTCAGTTATGCCATTTTGCCTATGTAATGCACTAGCTACGTTAATGAGATTAATGAATGATATACCACACCATTTTATAGATTCATGTGTTATTGTCTATTTGGATGATATACTGGTATATATTGCTACCTGGGAGGATCATATTTCACATTTGACATAGGTGCTAGAAACATTGAAGAAGCACCAGTTGCTAGAAAATATCCATAAGTGAGAGTTTGCACAATAGTCCTTAGTGTATCTAGGGTATGTGATCAATGGAGGGGAGTTGAAGATAGGTCCTTCCAAGATAGAGGCCATCATGAAATGGTTAGTGCCTACTAATGTTTCTGAGGTTAAGAGTTTCATTGGGGCAGTACATTACCTGAGTAAATTCATAGCCTCATAGCACCACTCCATGCCATAATAGCAAGTTGCAATAGTTTCCAGTGCGGAAAAGATCAAAAAATGGCTTTTGAGGAGTTAGAAGAAGATCATGCAAACACCAGCTCTAGAATTACCAAACTTGTAGCAACACTTTGAAGTGGAGACATATGCGAGTGGGTATGGTGTGGGAGATGTCTTGATGCAGGGAGGAAGGCTTGTATATTACCATTTTGAAGTATTTCATGGGGCGGTCCTTAACTACCCTACCTACGATAAGGATCTCTATGCCACGTTGAAAGTTGTGAAGTGGAAGCACTATATAATGGGAAAGGAGACAGTAATCAACACAGATCATTAGTCATTACAGTACTTGCAGGTAAGCTACAACAAACCACACATAAAAGTGGATGGGGTTTTTACAGTAGTTTCATTTGGTGATAAAGTATAATAAGGGTAGCACAAACAAGTTGGTTAACATGCTTTCGAGGCCACCTACATTAAAGATTACAACTTTGGGGACTCCTATGCACATGGAGCCATTCACCCATGATGCATACAAAGATGAATATTCATAGGATGGGGACTTCAAGGAGGTGTATCAACAATTGTAGAGTAAGATTCATGTGCACGATGGAGATAACATCATTGATTACCATCTCCATGATGGGTTACTCTATAGATGGTTAAGCTATGTGTTCCTAAATTTACGTGATTGCATATGATTAGAGAGGCTCACACCTCCAAGGTTGCAAAGCACTTTGGTGTAGGGAAGACCATGGCTAATTTGTAGAGGTATGTATATTGGCCCAAA
Source organism: Pinus taeda (assembly GCA_000404065.3). NCBI lineage: Eukaryota > Viridiplantae > Streptophyta > Pinopsida > Pinales > Pinaceae > Pinus > Pinus taeda. The sequence goes on along the minus strand of APFE030338119.1, from coordinate 69,538 downwards.
ATGTAAGAGTGGGTAGCTAGGTTCATAAGAGGATGCATGCTTTGTTGTACCAATAAGCCTAGTAATAGGAAACAATGTCTATATCATCCCTTACATGTACCTACTCATCCTTGGGAAAGAATTTCGATAGAATTTTTAGGAGGTTTATCGACAACTAGCAAGGGAGATGACTACCTATTCGTGGTAGTTGACAGGTTCAACAAGATGTGTTTTCTTATGCCCTCTAAAAATACCATCAGTGGACAAGAAGAAACAGAATTATTCTTTGGACAGGCTAGGTGCACTTTCAGATACCAAGGAGCAGCATTTAAAAGAAGGATACAATAATTTTCAATGTATTTTGGACTACATTGTGGGAGAATATGGGCACGAAGTTAAAGAGATCTACAACATTCCATCCCTAGACAACTGGGTAGACAAAAGTATAACTAAAATAATCTAAAGACCTGGGATGAAAATCTAGTTTATATACAACATTCTTACAACAGATCATTCCACACTTCTATAGGAAATTCCCCATTTGAAACTTGTTTTTGGTATTTGTCGCTTTCACCATTGGACATTGCATATGGGAAGTAAGGAGGAGTGAGGGAAGATCTTACAGAAGACACTTTAAGGGCTGAAAATTTTATAGATAAGATTAGGCAAATCCATCTAAAAGTACAAAAAACATTGCATAAGTCACAGGAGAAGTACAAGTCCATGCATGTTCATCCTAGAATAGAAAAATCATTCAAGGTGGGAGAAAAAGTATGGCTATAGTTGAACAAGGAGAGGCTGCAGGGGCTTGGTAACAAAATAAAGGCTCTAAGGTATGGTCTCCTTGAGATATTGGAAAAGGTGGGTGATAATGTCTATCGACTCCATTTACCACCATATATGTGCATTTACTTAGTTGTGAATGTAGATACTTTTAAACTCTATTAGCCTTCCATGATAGATCAGGAAGAGAATCAGGTCCTACCTTCTGAGGAGGATTTAGAACTAGATGCTTAGGAAGATTTAACAGAATATACAGTGTTGCAAAAGAGGTTTATAACTACAAGGAAGGGGAAGCATGACCTTTGGCAGATTGGATTGAAGTGACAACTTCTAGGCAAAGATAAATGGTACACCAGAGAGAAGGTGGAGGAAATATTTCCTCACCTCATTCAGTAAAATATTTTGGGGACCAAAAGCCTCAAAAAATGGGGAGATATGATCCATATTGGATCATTGTATTTTTTTTCATCCATCTTGATGCATTTGGAGTGGAAAAATTTGAGGAATTAGCTCATGGGACCATTTTTACCCGCAGGACCCAGTTTGGCGAAACGAGGTCTGAAAGCTTCCGGAAGCGTTTTGAGGCATCAAATGATGATTTTTGGGGTTAAAAATTTCCTTCTTATTATGGAAACCTTTAATTTTTTTCTACACACATATATCTTTCCAATAGTGCAAGCGCATCAATCAGAGTCTATATGCAAAAGTTCTGCCACTCAAAATTTGACCTTCCTATTTTCACACTTATAATTCGGGAGGATACCACGTCAGCCCCCATTATTCATGGAAAGGGGGATATACATGTGATTTTGATGTGAAATACTCTAGAAGAGTCTATAATGTAACTCTAGTGAAGAGTTGATATAGTCAAACTTAACCACTAGTAGGCTATCAGGTTGTGTTATAATCGGGTCACTGGAAGGAAGAGGCATTCCATTCTTTAAAGAGAATTATGTTCCATAGGTGAGAAAATATAGCCAAGAGGGATAGAGGTAAAGAACGCATGGAGGATTTGTGCACTTTAGCAGCCCATGGGCCACAAGCCTTACTTCTTTGTACCTACAACCATATTTCCAGATAAAGAAAGAGAGTGAAGTGCTCTCACCTTTCAGCTAGAATTTCTCTTGAAAGGGTTTCCCATAGCATATTTTGTGTCTTCTCTGTGTGTGTGAACTTATTTTTTTTCTCTGTTTTTTTGCATAATTTCCATTCACATGCATGCAATAATTATAGTTAAATCTATAGATATTAAAGATTAATAAAATTGTAATAGTGTAGAATCTCAAATTTTTAATATAATATTATCAGATTTGTTGTGACGAACTTTCAAGTGGAATATCCATGACATTTTACAGATCACCTCTTGTCATAATACCCAATAAAAAGGGGAATTGGATGGTTTATGTTGACTATATTGAACTCAACAAGGCTACAAAGAAGGACCATTTCGCTTTGCCTTTAATTTATCAAGTCTAGATGACCTTGTGGGGAATAGATTATTCTCCTTCCTAGACAGATTTAGTACGTATGAACAGATTCAGATCAGACTTGAGGACCAAGATAAGACCACATTCACGTGTCCATGGGGGACCTTTTCCTATAGGGTCCTTCCATTCAATTTGTGTAATGCCCCTAATACTTTTAGAGGGAAATTTTGAGAATCTTTGCTGACTTTGTTTATGACACTATTGAGATATACATGGATGATTTCACCCCTTAAGGGAGTGATTTCCAAGAAACTCTTTCTAATGTATGTAAAGTCTTAATGAAATGCAATGAGATGAATCTTTCATTAAGTTCCAAGAATTGTGAATTTTTTATGAATGCAGGGATTGTCCTAGGCCATTTCATATCCAAAGAGGGGATCCAGGTTAACCCCCAAAAAGTTGCCATCATTAAAAGGGTCTATTGATGGTGTTGGATACCGCCAACGTGCAATGGGGTCTCCTCGATGAAAAGTCCCAATTAGACTTCACACCATTTGGTGTGTGAGTCCTTTTGGAAATAAGGATCCATTGTCATATGTTCTAGAATATATGCCTTGGCTTCAATGTCCATCGCAACAAAGTAATACATAGGTAATTTCATATCAGAATGTGAGTAAGCTTTGTGGAATGTTCAACCGTGGAATGTATCAGGGTTCTTCTACCGAAAGGGGAAAGGAAAGTGAGATTTTTAGAGGCAAGTAATAGTACTAATCTAGAAAACACACATGAGCATATATGTATGAATGAATTATTAAACAACTAGCGAAATAGTTCACATAGAAGCAACGATTGCTAAAACACATACAACGCACCTTCAACAAGATAAGTACTAAATCCATTGAAATAGTTCAATTTCTTTAGTACAAATAAAAAAAACATACATTACAAACATTCAAAGAATAGTCTTACAATAGTTATGGCATACGCATGAAAGTGTGTTGCCTCAACGAGCTTCTAAAATTAAGTAAAAATTCCAAGATACATAAAGACAGTGAACACCACTAGCTCCAATAGTGGAGAGTTAGAACAACCAATTGCTCCTCCAAAAGAACTATCTTCTTGTCTAATGTTTGGTAGGAGGAGCCAAGGTGAAAATTCCTTTACATGAGAAATGAGGGGGTATATATGACAAATGGGGTAATCATTCACCTCCCTTGTGGCTCTTGCACTACCCTCATGATTTTTTGAATTCTTCATGACCTTTCGACTTCCTACATGACTTTTCCCATTACATGGATAACTCCTGGACTTCCACTTCACGTTACATTTCTCTAATATTGAATATATATAATCCACAAAATGATGAGGCATATGATAACTCGTGATATGACATGAAATGACATTGATGAAATGGAAATTTCAAGCCACTATTTGTTGTTATTTGCTTTGTGTCTTCTTAAAAGATGGAACATGATCTTCTTCTTCATCCTCCACATGGCTTGGGAACACGAGTCTTCAATGTGAAGTTGATATTTAGCTGTTATCACAATCTAGTGTCCCTTTGTCCCTCTTGATTGATCAACTTGTTTTGCAGATTCAAAGGTGTCTTCTAGTTAGGTATTCCTCTCCATCTCATTCATCATCATCATGTCATAACATGATATAATACCTACAATTGAAATCCACTCATGACAAGACGACATCAGTTTGATAAACCCTAGTATAACATGCTTCATGGTACCCATTGACTGAGATGGAACCGAGTGGTAAGCTAGGAGATAGACTTAAGGATTGTGCAGCTTAAGAGGTCAGGGGTCAGGACTGAGCCTTGATATTATGCAATGTGTATTTCAAGCTGGACATGGCTTGTCAATTGCATAGTGGAGGGACTCAAGAGGTTAGGATGAGGGCTTGAGGCTCAATTTTTCCCACTATGAAATTCTATAGATACTGAGGCCAAGGGATTGTGTAATTTCACAGTTCAAGAGCTCAAGGCTGAGGCATGATGTTTGAGATTGTGTTGTGCGTAGACTAGACTAGCTGAAGGAAAGGATTGTGCAATTATGAAGCTCAAGGGTTGGGACTTAGCACTGTGATTACGCAATGTATAGTTCTAGGAAGAAAATATTGTGCATTGTGCAGTTCCAAGAGGCAAGGCTAAGGATTGAGGATTGAGACTATGCAGTGCATACTTCAAGAGGGTTGATTGATGCCATGTTTCTTGATTGGACATTTTTCCAAATTTTTCTAGGTGTGGGATCAACGAGGACAAAGTGAATAGAGAAAATACTTGAGTGTGATCACACACTTAGAATACTTTATGATACAACATAGATCACCCAAAACACGTGAACAACATACTTTCCTTAATGTGATGACATTGTGATGGATTATCCCAAGTGTGACACTAAAGATACACTTTGCGACGATAGTGATGACACTTGTGTGACAATTCTTGAAACATTGGAAATGAGTGTGATACATGTCTACATGATAATAATAACTCATTAACACAAATAAAATCCCTTAAAACAAATTGAAACCACATATGTGCAATGTGCATCGCTTTCCTATGTTAAAAGAAGACATTTTGATTTTATTTAAAATGGGACAATAATACTTAAGGAAAACGCATGTGATGACTCTTAATACTTGCGAAAATAGTATGCAAAGCCAATGTAGGCTCTGAAATTTGGATGTAAGCCAAAAAAAAATTAGGGTGTTGTAGCGGCAACAACACTAGGCAACATACTGGTTGAATTCCAGCTTCTTTGCCTTGGTTAGTTCTTTTGTATAGTTTCTAGTACCTCAGGTATTATTAATTCATTGTTTACATTGCGTTAGCTTCCCCACTTACCCTATCCATAAACATAGTCCCCTTTGTACTTCCTCAATTGAGCACAATAATAGATCCAACCACATCACAATGTTTCAAATCACGAGAAGGGTAATGTTATTCGTGAGCTTATATTTTTAGAGTGTAGTTTTCATCTATGGTGTTGGGCTTGGACAGTACCCCAAGGAAGTCACTCCAGGAACACAAACATTTCTCCACTTCTAGGGAGCTTGGTTAGTACCCCAATGGATTTTCTTCCTTCACCTCCCTGTGCAGGAAGCCTTTCTCTTATTTCACCCTTTATTTAGTTATTTTATATAAGATTGTGCATTGACACTTATTCATTTCATGGGAGAAGTTGGATCTCAGCTTATTGAGAGAAGAAAAGGTTATGTTAAGCTAGGAGGTAACTCCTCAAAATGAAATACTATATTCATTTAGGTTGTTGATTATTATATACATGAGGGAGTGACTGTTGAGTTTCATCTCCTGATGACTCTCCATTTTCTCTATTATTTATTTACACTATTTATACTTGTTCACCCAATCCCTATGATTAGGTGTCAACATTCCCCCCCTTAATTTGAAGGGATGTTGGTGAGTCCAAGCATCATTCTAAATCTTTCAAGCTTTTCTCTTCCAAGCACTTTGGTGAAGAAGTCTGCAATCTACTCATTAATGGAATAATGGAGAATATGGATTGTTTTGGCCTTAACATGATGTCGAATTAGATGATATTTTGTATTGATGTGCTTCGTTCGATCATGGAACTTTGGGTTATTGGCCAACTTTATTACTGAGGTTTTTCAATCATGAGTGGAGTCGAATGTACTTGTTTTACCTGCAAATCTTCCAGAATTTTCCTTGGCCACACAATTTCTTTTGTTTCCTCAGTTGCTGCCACATATTCTGCCTTTGTTGTGGAATCTGCTGGAACTGATTGTTTGCGTGATCTCTAGGAAACAACTCCTGATCTAAGACTCATAGCACAACCCGAAGTAGATACCCCAATTTCTTTGTCTCCATCGAAGTCTGAATTAGAGTATCCAATCAATCTGAAGTCGTCCACCTATGTATACTTGAGTCCAAAGTCTTGAGTTCCCTTCAAGTATTTTAGAACTCTTTTTGTAGAAGAACAACGTCCCTCACAAGGCTTTTTCATAACCTAGAGAGGATTCCAACAATAAACAAAATGTATGGTCTAGTAGTAGTCAGGTAGGTTAGACTTCCTACAAGCTGTCTATACTTTGTTGCATCCTCAAATACTTTTCCTTCAATGGATGTGAGCTTTAAGTTTTATTCCATTGGAGTAGGTAGAGGATTGCATTCAACCATGCCAAAATTATTCAACAGATCTCCAATGCGCTTCTTTTGAGAAAGGAATATGGAATTCGGATGTTGAGTTACTTTAATACCAAGATAGTAATGAACATAGCCCAAATCATTCATTTCAAAACCTTTCCTCAATTCCTTCTTTATGGATGTAATGTAGCTCTCATTATTCCCTTTCATCAAAAGATCATCTACATATAGCACAAGATATACAACTATTTTGCCAACTTTCTCGACAAACAAAGTTGCATCATCAAGATCATAATGTTTGAAATTGAGTTTTAGAAGATGCTCAGTTAGTTTTTCATACTATGCTCGCAGTGCTTGTTTGAGGCCATACAAGGATTGCACAAGTTTTCATACTTTATGTTCATGTACTTTCATAGCAAATCCTTCAGGTTGGGACATAAAAGCATTCCCTTTTAGATCTCCATTCAAGAAAGAAGTTTTTACATCCATTTGATGGACTTTCTAATCGTTCTGAGTTGCTAGGGAAAAGAGTGTTCGAATGGTAGCCCATTTTGCTGTGGGGGAAAAAGTCTCCTCATAATTGACCCCTTCCTTCTGTGCAAAACCTTTTGCCACAAGCCTGGCTTTATGCTTGTCAAGTGAGCCATCAGCTTTATACTTGTTCTTGTAGACCCACTTGCAACCAATTGTTTTGGTTCCCAATCGAGGATCAACTAGCTTCCAAGTGCCATTATTTATCAAGGAATCATACTCCTTTTGCATTGATTCTTTCCACTCATCATGAGAAGTAGCTTATTTGAAGGAAGTTGGTTCAAAATCTATAAAAAAATTCAATTCACAATCATAAGAAACATCCATATCAATAGGTGAATCAGAGTCATCTACATCACCTCCATTTTTTCGGGTTGAATTTCTAGTTCCCGTCTTTCCAACCTCATTAGGATGAAGACTTTCAAGTGTCTTTGTCAACCACTTTAGGGTCTTTTCTGAGATGGTCCAGACTACTCAGTTGATTGAGTTGGGACTGAATCAAGATTGAGTCTCCCAATTCTGTCAATCACATCACTCAAAGTATCATCCTTTGTTGGAGTTTCATGTGGGGGAGAGAGTGGTTCAGAAGAAGATTCCACAGGTTGATCTAGTATAGGGATCCCCCCTTCAAGATGTGGAATCTAATTATCAAATTCTTGAAATGATTTTTCATTTGTGAATCTATCGAAGCAATCAAGTTGCCGCTCAACAACATTGTCAGCTTTGGATGATTCAAGAAATATTACATCTCTAGATACAACAAACTTTTTGTTGACTTCATCATAGAGACAATATGCTTTGGAGGTGTTTGAATAGCCTAGGAAGATACACTTACGACTTCTTGCACCAAGTTTGTTTCTATGTACCTTTGGTATCAAGGCATAACAGGTGGAACCAAAGACCCTGAGATGCTTTACTGAAGGAATGTGTCCATATACCACATTTCATAAGGAGTCTTGTTTCTAATAGCATTAGATGGACATCTATTCTTTACATATACAACACATAGAACTGCATCAACCCAAAACATCAATTTTACATTTTTGAAAAACATCATGGAGCACACCATATTTAAGATTTTCCTATCCATTATTTTAGCTACTCCATTATGTTGGGGATTATAAGGCACATTTGTTTGATGTTTGATCCCATGTTGGTGAAGATAGTTTTCAAATTCATTTGAAGTGTCTTCTTTTCCATTATCATGTGAATAGAGCCAATATTAGATTGTGCATCATTTTCAATTATGAAAGTTCATGAATGTTTGAAAAGCATCAGATTTGTTCTTCAATAAATAAACCCAACACATTCTGGTGTAGTCATTAATAAATGTCATCATATATTTATTTCCATTTGCAGAAGGAACATGCATTGGACCACATAAATCTGAATGAATGAGTTCAATTTTTCTATGTGCTCTAGAATGTGAATCATGAAAACATTGTTTGCTATGCTTTCCTAGAATGCAAGCATCACATTGCTTAAGTTTCCTAGGAATTGTAGGCAAACCAGTAACACCTTTTTTCTTCAACAAGTGGAGGCTGTCATAGTTCAAGTGTCCAAATGTAGTACGCCATAATAAACTTGATGGAAATGTACCTTCTTCATAATGAGAATTGTATGAGAAATTTTGTGCATGAGAAGAGGTACCCTGCATCTTGAGAAGCCTTTCTTCTTCTATCTTCATCATGAAAGGTGAGTGGTCTGATGCTTTCCTCACCTCAACCTTGCCATCAAAAATATGAATGGAGTGCCTTTGATGGCAGATGTGGACCAAGCACAACAAGTTTCTCCTTAGCTGTGGGAGATATAAAACATGATGTAGAAGAAATTCTGGAAGACCAAGCAATTTAAGCTTGATTGTGCCAAGCCTTGATGGCTTGAGTTTGTATTTGTCTGCAAAGTATATTGCTCCATCAACATTGTGAGTAAATTCTTCAAAAAATCTCTTATAAAATTCATGTGGCAAGTTGCTCCTGAATCAAGCAACCAATCATTTTTCCAAGAAGCAAGTGAAACATTAAATAAGTCTTCATTTACTCCAATATTATAGTGTGCCACAACATAGTGAACGGATTCAAGTGCTTTACCTTTCTCTTTGTCATTAGTTTTACCTTTGGGTTGGTTTCTTTCCTGCTCAATTCTATCCTAAGGCAACTTGCAGGTGGATGCATCATGTGATCCATCTCTTTTGCAGCATATGCAATGCAAATCTAAATTTTCTCCTTGAGAGTGTCTGCCCCCCCGCCTCTGAAATTTCTTCCTCTTCCTCTTCTACCAACTCTTCCTCTAGAATATTCTTGAGAAAGATTCTTCTTTCTATGTGCAAGACGCACATCCTCTTCAAAAGACTAAAGAGTTGTCTTCTTCCCAAAATATTTCTCTCTTTCAACAATTTTTTTCACAAGGGAGTCAAAGGTAATATCTTTGAGGTTTCCATTTGCTTGCAATGACTCAAGATAATTTGAGTAAGTGGGATAAAGTTCCTTGCGAAAAGCTATAAGAGGAATGTCCATTTCAACATTCGTGACTTTGATATCATGCATAATGGATTTTACTTTTGATGCAAGAGCAAGAGGATCATAATTTTGTAATTCAAGGCCGAACAATTAATCATGAGTTGAACAACTTCAAGTGTAGAGTGTGAGTCATAGAGTTCCTTCAGTTTTTGTAAGGCTTTGAAGGCATTTGAAAATGGTGAAATATGGTGACTCACCTCTTCATTTACTGATGCTGCAATCAATGCATAAGCCTTGTTGTTCTTATTTTCCCAAATGGTGAATTCCTTATCTGAGGTAGGCTGTTCTGGTTCTTTATCTCCGTCTCCAACACACACTCCTTTCCACAGCTCATTAAAAATGAGAGTGTGTTTGATTTTCCATGACAATTCTGGATAGTTCTCCTTGCCGGTGAGAACCACTCCCACAATAGATATCAATGAATGCATTTTAAAAATCTATGTACTGTAAAAAAAATGTACCTCTGCTACCAATATGTTGTAAGAAATTGCAATTCTAATGTATATAACAGAGCTATATATGAGGGAGGGGTTATGTGGTGGAGGGGATATTTGGGAAAGGTGTATATGGAGGAGGGAGAATTTGGGAAAAAGTATTAACTGTGTATTGACTAGAGTGTAAAAAAGAGTGCGGAGCATTACAATATATAACTAAGCATGCTTAGCGAGTAGTGGCACAACTGGGGGGAGGTGGGGAAAGCGGAGCGGGTCCATCATCCTCACCAATCTTGGATATATTGTTAATGATTATTGTATATAATCAAAAACAGAGTTCAAGTGGGACTGCGGCTACGGGATGGTGGAGGGTTCGTTGTGAGCACCAGTATTGAAGCAATAATGTTGCAACTCCTGGGCTACCTACTTTACTCTTACCAACTTGATAGTTCGTAACAAACTTGGAAGCATCGATGTTATATGCACAAGTACTAGTTCTTACTGCAGGTTGTCACTTGGTCAGCCGAGGCAAGATCACAAGGAGCTCAAGACAACTTCTATAGATTCTAGAAGAAGCTCTATATGTGATGAAAGGAGAGAAATATTACTCTACAAATGCTACTCTAACTGCAGAAAAGATAAAGATTGAAATGAAAAGCAAGCCTAGTAAATCCTAATTAACCAACTAATTCTAGTTTTTCAAAAATCACTATGAAAAAAGAATGTCATTACATACTCAAGGAAGTAAAAAACATCTAACTAAGCTATTTCTGGAAGTAAATGAGAAAAAAATATCTTTTTGGAATTTTATGTGAATTTGACATGCATGTAATTTATTGTTTGTGAATGTGGCAATGAATAGGTGGCGTTGGAGGGTGGTTTTGGGACTTGAGAGGATGTAGAATGGTGTCGATGGGTCCTAGGAGGTCTCAGGTGGCCTTCTAGAGGCTTTTCCCGCACTCGAACTTCAAAAGAACACCTACAGGAAAATCTACAGGAGGACACAAGAAATCTACAGGAGGAAAAATAACGTTCTACAGGAGGCCTAGAGGAGGAGGCTGAGAGTAGTTTTCACTATTTTGAGGGTGTGATAGGGGGTAAAAAAGGTGGATGAATGTTGGAATGAGGTGTTAGGGCACCTAGGGTCTACCAAGAATCATCAGGAGAGAGAAATTTGCTCAAGGAGGGAGGAAGAAGTTCTATGGAAAATGCAGGAAACTAAGGCAAAATTGAGGGGAGACTTGGGTGACCTATAGGGCATGGATCAGATGAAGGATGGGATGGGTGATAGGCTGGCCTACTGCTAGAAGAGATCTGCTGCATAACAAAACTGACAGTCAACCAAGGAAATCAAGCAAGCAATGAAATGAGTGCATCTAGGAAAACAAAGTTTTGCATCAAAATAGTCTAAACTATGATCTATGGAAGGAAACGTTGATAACTACTGCAAGAAAAAAAATCATGAAAGAAGACTATTGTAAATAAATAAGTAAGCATGATGAAGAAGATCTGAAGCAAGGAAAAACTAGACTCTTAACCTACCAAAAAGCTGCAACACTAGAAGCCCTATGAATGAGGAAAATCTGTGTTTTTGGGGCAGCAAGAGGGTCTTTGCCTCAAATCATGGTCCCAAAGGGAGGAAGAGAGGCCAAGGCAATATTTCTAGCCTTTTGAATCTTTTCTTTGTCACTGCTTAACCTGCTACAAAAGGCACAAATGGAAGCAAACTACTGAATCATCAAAAGCAACCTATTCCTAACCATAAAAGAAATACATCTAACAGCAACTAATCTACAAACTGAAATAAAACATACAAATACAAGTAAAGAGGAGCTTGGCTATTTGGATTGGGCCCTAACCCAAGAGCTTCATCTCTCTGAGGTAACTCAGTGCTAGCTCAAAAAGGATTCCATCTTTATTTTCAAAACAATAGCAAGATTACATGAAACTGTCACAAAATAATAAGCTCAAAGTTGAGCAGAGTTTACATAAGAAAAAATCCAACAAAAATCCAACCCTAGTGAGGCCCTAGGCCTCTCTACTTATACAAATGAAGCTACCAACAACTTCCTTAAAATCAGGGAGGCTTGGCTCCCAAAACTCGAGATAATCATCAGTCATCCTTCACTTGCTCGACTGCCTTCTAGTGCATCACTTGGCTGCTTGTACTCCAAGCTGAATGAAGGGGAATTCGAAGTGAGGAGTAATAAATGAGGGGTATTCCCTCCTATAAGTCCTCTCCTTTGTCCACTTCGAGTTATTACCGCCATTTGTCCACTAGATCCTTGACTTTGACCTCAAAATTCATCAATAATCTGCATTAAACACATGTTAGACCACATGGTATCATAACTAACTCAACTCACTCCATAAGCATAAATATAATCAGAAAACCATACAATAAGCTAAGAGAATGGTTGATTTGACTAGGTTAGGAGGTAAACTGAGCCCATATAATTATCCATTTATTTGGCTCATCAGTTTGCGACGTATGCATAGGGAGTAAATAGTCATGATAATGTTGGATCTACTAGTGCATGCGTCTTAATGTTGCTATTCTAATTGTCAATATCCAAATTTTCGGAAAGTGAAAGGACTATTTAGACATGGAATGCAGTAAGAGTTCATGCTTCAGGAGGTTGACATCTTTGCAAGAAGATGTGGTATCTCTTACAATTGCATGCTAGGGCTTGCAAGGAATTTGAATGTCGGGTTCCTTGCTGCCGGGATTTGAAAGAGCACTTGCAAAGGTTGCAACAACATATGGAATCATGGCATAGAGCACAGTTATGGAAATGATGAGACAACATGTTGTAGAGGTTGCTAGCAATTCTTGATTGAATGAATGCACATGCATTTTAAAGTTCATAAAAATCCCATGCAAGAATGAATGCATAAATACCACATTACAACAATCTTGAAAGGAAACACACTCACAGTCTCCACGCCAACACAAAGTCAGTGGTCATACCAATAGAGGTTTCAATAGAGGTTTCAATGTTAAGCAGCATTCACTACACAGGCACGAAACACAATCATGTGAGTTTCGCAGCTCCAAAGTGAAGATTTTGACTAGTTTACAACTCATTTATCCACAATCCTTCACGTAAAAAAATACCAGTGGAGACAAACATATCTATAGACACCATTAAGAGAACACCATGAATCATTTGAACCATGAGATAGAGGTGTTAGTTTTACAAAATATGCATAACATAGATAGGATCGTTTAGCGTGACAGAGGGGCGTAGGACAGACTGCAAAAAATATTGGCAGAAGGGAGTCACAAGGGCATAATGTGATGACAAAGATAGAGGATGGGGCATGTGCTCTGATACCATGTCAGGCCAGGAGGTAACTCCTCAAAATGAGATACTATATTCATTTAGGATGTTCATTATTATATACATGAGGGAGTGACTATTGAGTTTCATCTCCCAATGACTCTCCATTTTCTCTATTATTTATTTACACTATTTACAGTTGTTCACCCAATCCATATGATTAGGTGTCAATAGGTTATTCCTTCAGAGAAGCATATATAAAACCTGTGATATTGGTTTTCTCATTTAGATTTTCCCCTTGTCCTTCTCTACATGATTGGATTAGCATGGAAAACACCAAAACATAGAGAACTGAGTGTAGGTGTGAGGTTTGCTGGAATAGATATGGATATCATGGTTCAACACAAAGATTCCTTATGTAGGATCATATTTTCCATTAGAACATCACTGACCAAAAGGTACAACCGAGACAAAGAATAAGGACCGAAGTTTAGCCAAATGTTGCAGTGTCATAAGACTCTTTTCAACTCAGCCGCATACATTGGAACCAAGAAAAATACTCACACATGATGGTTATTCACTTGAACAAAATATTTAACATGAAACATAAAGAAAACAACATACTATGTACATAGGGTAGGGCACATCCCTAGACTCTCATTGAAAATATTGTTTCAAATCTGGGAAGTCATATGAAGAGAGCCAATCTTTCCATCTAAGATTGGAGACAATAAGTATGACGGCCAAGCTTCTCATGCAAAACATATGGTCTAATCCATAGGGATTGGAACTTAGTGTGTTTTCCCTTATCTTTGTGGGACTTATACCACTTCAAGACTAGGTCACCCACACTGAATTCACTTTTCCTCGTTGACTTCTTGACGAACCATCTCTTGATATGACTCTGGCAGGGAGAAAAAATTTCTTTTCTTTCTTTCTTTCTTCCTGCAATTTAAGGATATTGTTTATCCTACTTTGAACCAAGAGACAAGGCTTACCCTCGAATTCTTGCAAAATCTGAAGGCTAGGCAGGGAAATGTTTAGAGGTAGGATGGATTATTTTTCATACAATAGGAAGTGTTATCACTAAAAAAATTCCTAAATTTTGAACATCAGTTTGATTGCAAGCGATTGGTGTTAGTCTTGGTCCAGTCTTTCTATGGTTTGTTTTAGAGTCTAAGACCTAGAAGGGAGTCTTGTTGGCATTGTCAAATAGGGTCAACACTCTGGTTTTACCTATCACTGATCTCACATCACACCTAAAATTCCATGTGTTAAACTTGTGTCAAGGTTTTCATGCACTACAAAACTGCCTAGGAGTTTTCATAGCACAAAACCTAGAATTTTCACTCGCTGTGCTATGAAATCATGGTTTATGAACTAGGAGTTTTCGTAGCATGCTACGAAACCCTTGAAAAGCCTGTTTTAGCATAAAAGTCTATGTTTTCTGCTTTTACTAGTCAACTTCCAGAAGGGTTCCTAAGAAACTGAGAACTAAATTTTGAAAAGTGAAAGAGGCTTTTCTTCCTAACATAATAAGCTAAAAACACCTCTTTCTGTTTCTTCAAATTCGTTCTGAGGTGGGAGGAATTTATGGTTACACTTGTGCAACGAAATTGCTGAAAGTCAAGTTTTGTCTTTTGGTTTTAACAGTCTTTTTCAAGATTAGTTTCTGGTCACATGAAAAGGTATTTTGGAATTTTGAAGGAGGTTCCACTTCCTCAACTCTCCAAATATAATAAACTATCTCACTTTCTTCATAAGTGTTTTCAGTTGGGAGATACTAAGCTTTCCTTGAAACCCTAATTTTAGAGAACAAATTTTTCCTGTTTTACATGTGTTTTTCAAGGACAGATTCTGGACAGGTGGAGAAGTGTTTTACAAAATCAAGAGAGGTTTTTGTTCTATACAGCATGGAATACAAAAACCTCCTTTGTTTTCATAAAATATATCATGGATGAGAAGATAAAGGCTCTATCCCTCGTGCCATTTTCAAGGATTCTAAACCTAAAAACAGGGAAACATGTTCCCTAATTTCTAGGGTTTATCATCAACAGTAAGTGACAACGTGGGAGGCTTCATCAAATTTGACCTCATGAGGTTGCAGCTGTCAAAGAATGCATTCAATGTTTAGTTAAGGTGGTTTAGTCATAATAAGGAGTTACACTCCTAGTTGTGTTAGGTCTTTAGGACTGCTGGTTAGCTGTCATTTGTATTTAATAGTTTGTTTTATGGTTAGAATAGGTGTCACTCATAAAAAATTCGAATTCTCTTGATAAGGGATGAGGGATTCCATATTGTAAATGCTATATATAAAGCAAGAGGTTGAATTATAAGGAGGGTGGAGACTTTTTGGCTCAACTGCTGCTCTATGTGCAGACTGTGTATATTTTTAACCTAATGCAGAGTTTGTACTTAGACAACTCAAGATTCATGAAGAGTTCTTGTATGTTCTTGCTTTGATGGCATCTTCCATTACTTACATTGTAGTGGTGTTTACTTATGATACTCAGAACTCATCAATGATGCTCTAACTTCTTTCGTAGATAAACTAACTATGTTTCACTGTTTTATATTTTCATTTCTGCACTTGAACTTTATAATGCCTTGACTTCCATGCTAGGTAGAATGTTTTGGCTTCACTACTCAGGATTCAAAGAGAGTTTTAATGTCCTATTGTCTCATGGCTTTCCTCTTTCACTTACTTGCAATGGTATGAATACATGTTACTTAGAACTCATCAATGATGCTCTAACTTCCTTCATGTATTTCTAAACTATGTTTCCTTGCATTGTATCTTTGTTTTGTTGATGTATAAAAACTCTCTATGCCCTGACATTCATGTTAAGATGATCTTGCTTAGGTACTGAAACATACTTTGACTCCATAGCCCAATGGTAGCCAGCCTTCATCTTTCAACCTATAAACCTGTAAAATCACAAACCATAGAGTTAGCCATCTATCCATATCTTTAATCAATATCATTAACCCTTTGAGAGAGCCCTCTCAGGCTGAGGAGGCTAAGCCTTAGCTAAAAGATTGGTTTGAAATAGTTACACCGAGATAGTCTGATCAACAGCCTATCAAGGTCCTATTTTGGTGATAACAAGAAGTAAGGAGAGGTATTCAGAGAGGGTTTAGGTGTGACACGATCAGCCCATAAGTCATTCACCTAAGAAGAGTGCTAGTTCCTTTATTAAGAGAATATGGTTTTTTTTATTGTGCGGATAAAGTTTTTATTGGTCAACTCAGCAAGATTATTTCCCTATGGCTAGTAATTAGCTTAATGTTTCAATATGATACCATTTTACAATGCAAAATCATATAGATTTAATGATGAAAAATATGTTGCATTGTCGAAAATAAGTCAAGTATGAATGCCAAACCTAGTAGTGATATTATGTTTAAGGAAGATAATGACTTCTTGATCATTCACTTGTTTGAGTGGAATAACTTATTTCCACCACCTGAATTAGTCTATAGACATAAGGTTATAATCATGATGCTTTGATGAGTGCAAAAAGATATCATTGATAACATGTAAGCCCCGTTGTTGAAATGGTTCTTCTATAGTGATGGGTTGCAATGGGGAGGTTGAATTCTTTTATCAGTCGAAACTTTTCTAATAGACCGAACAATTGTGAGCATACACGTGAGAATATTTGAAAAGTTTGGGCTAATAGAAACTTTCCCACAACTTTTTCTGCAATAGTTTCACCAGTGATGTGTCCTCCGACTAGTCTATCATGGAGGTCACCCAGTACCTTTTATGAATCTAATTCTTCTAAGCATCTTTGTAGAACTCTGTTGTGGTTCTTTCTCAAAAGCATTATATGAATGAAATGATACGATAATTATTTCAATATGATTTCCTTCTTATATCTTGCAGATAAATGAGAGGGCAGAGTACCATGCTCAAGATGCTATCACACTTCTAGTACCAAGAGGTCGATGTGTTAGTGGGAGTAGCTTCTTCAATATAATACATTTCAATCTCTTGCTCCCATCCATAAGAATCATCCTCTGGTGCATTTACCACTTCTTCTACTAGCTTGCATAGACCATGGCCTTTGATGTTGTGAACTGGTTTGAACTCAAGATCATATTCCTATAAACCAGTCATCAAGTTCACTCTTCTTTCACCTAGCTCTTGTTTAACAAACAACGATCTGACTGTTGGGTGTGGGACAGAGATAATACAATGATTTTTTAGAAGATAAGGTTGAAAGTGTTTCACTACCTTGTAGACTGTGTAAGATTGTTTTTTGATGGTGAGATAATTAACTTTAGGTCCTTGCAGTCTAACACTCATGAATGATATAGACCTCTCATTATTCTTGTCATCTTTCTACATAAGAATTGTGACGAGAGAACTATCAGAAGCAAAGGTGTAGAGTGGGAAATCTTTGCTAAAGTGTGGATTGTATAATGTTGGTGCTTCCACAATCGCTTTCTTGATACGAGAGAATGTTCCCTTTTCCCTTTTATCCCATTTGTATATCACATCCTTATTCACCATCTACTGCATTGGTTTCACTATCTGGGCATAGTCAAAGATCAATTTGTGGATAAAGCCAATTTTCCCCAAGAAGGATTGCATGGATTTCTTACTCACTGGGAAGGGAATCTGCGTGATAGCTATGACCCTTTTAGGGTCCACCTTAATCCCACGCTTAGTGATAATATGGCCAAATATATTTCCCTCAGACACTGCAAAAATACTCTTCTTAGGATTAAGAGATATATTGTATTTGCGACATCGCTCAAAAATTTTCTTCAAATGGTGAAAGTGGTCAGAACTTTTCTTCGAAAACACCATTACATGATTAATATATGTTGAGAAATGGAAACAAGAAATTCCAGTTTAATTTGTACTTGAATTAAGCTTAGAATTAAAATCAAATTCTATTCTCATAACAACTTGTAAATAGTTAATTAGGTTTAATTAACTTAATTAGCTTATGAATTTTGAGTTGGAAGTCTTTATGTAGTCATGTATATGTTCTACCTAAGTTTTAGGGGTCCAGTATGAGTTTAAATTGAGTTGGAAATTAAATCACTCAGTTTACTGAGTTAAGTTCAGTTAAATTAGTTCTAAATTATTTTTGGAACTAATAGAGGACTAACAGTTAGTTGGTGCACTAATGCATCCACTACTGCTAATCCAGTTAACTAAAGATTCACTCATGAGAAACTCATATATGTCATTTCAAAGAAAGACCCGGTTGAGACTAGAGTGCAGGGACAATGTACTATCATCCGTATTATTCACTGGAGTGTAAATATCATGCATGTATTAGATATTCATCCTATGTTTGGATTGTGCAGTTTTGGAAGCATGAATTCGCTTTAAATATGGTTTATTCATCCTAGCAATTACACTTGAGATTAGAGGGTTGGAAAGTTGAAGAATTGGCTAAGTGTTGTCCAAGAGCTAGCTTGTGAGCTAAGAGAGTTGAGCATACTTGTTCGGAGTTGTTCTAGTGAGAACAAGCTTTGTATCTTCACCCATATTTATGATATATGCAATACATATAGTGGGGTTTTGAGCAGTGGATTTCCCCATATACATATTGTGTTATGTGTCATTGATTTATCTTCTTCTTGTTCATATTGTTTTCATCGATCTATTGGCTTTCATTGGTTGAAAGTAGAAGTAGATTCTTGTCCTGTGCTTTAGTACATTACATGAGCTTGTGAATCTATGAGATTTTCTACATGGTATCAGAGCTAAAGATAGTGTACTAGAGGAGATTTTGAAGTTTTGAGTTTTGGGTTACAGGTGAAATTTGAATTTTCAATACATACTTCGGGATCGATAGATGTCGTTCTACGGTTTGCGGCTCGAGTATGCCTTGGAAGGCAGCTTGAATTTTATAGCCTAGAGGGACATAATGGAGGTTGTGCAAGAGGATAATGGATTGAAAGAATTCGTTGATCAAGAAATTCCTAAGCCAACAACATCGGATGCACATAATTTGACGGAATGGAAGAAGTGTGTGGTGAAGGCGAGGTGATAATCCTTAAGGGAGTTAGACACCACATTGTCTCGAGTCTCCATGGAAAGGGAACTTTGTATGCTATGTGGAAATCATTGACAGACTTGTATCAGAATAGTAGTGACCAAAGGAAATTGGCACTAAAGGACAAACTTTGAAAAATAAAAATGGAGAAAGGTGAGACTATTCGAAAATACTTGACCAAGTTCACTCAATGTTGTGATGAACTTGGAAGTGTTGGAATCACAGTTTTCAAGGATGATATGGTGATTATTCCTCTTCTAGGACTCCCAAGCAGTTGGCATAGTTATCAGGACTTTGTCGATGGTCGGGAGAAGCTACCAGATTGGGAATGACTGTGGTCGAATTTGATGTAGGAGGAGATCAGGAGGAACACTAGGGATGGCTCTTAATCAAAGACTGATGATGAAGAGAATTGTACCTTAGAGATTAAGGCGAAGAAGGGGAAAGGGAAAGCTTCCCATTCCAAATCTAATTCTTATCATGTAGGTAAGAAGAAAGACATTACAAAATTTAAGTGCTTTCATTTTCATGAGCTGGGCCATTTTGCTTCAAATTGTTCACTCAAGAAGTCCAAGAAGAAATCCTCAAGAGGAGCGGCGGGTGAGGCTTCAGCCTCTCAATTGAAATTGGACTTTTCCTTCATTACATGCATGTTGTCATCAATGATGGGAAGTGTATGGTACTTAGACATTGGAGCTTCATTCCACATGATTAGTGACAAAGAGTTATTCAATGACCTGGAGGAGAAAGATCTCCATATGCATATTGAGATGGGTGATGACGGGAAGTATAATGTTACTAGATTGTGCATGGGGTGTACTTTAGGAAAATACACCAAGCCTTCCTTTCATGAAAGAGACAGTCGAGAAGTGGTTATTCTAGAGGTATTCCATTCATATGTGTGTGCACAATTCTCAACAACATGCACGGCCAAACACATGTATTATGTTATACTTTTTGATGACTATTATCATAAATGCTGCATATTTTTCATGTAGAAAAAGGACCAAAATTTCACAAAGTTTTGTGAGTTTAAAGCATTTGTGGAGAAAGAGTCGGGCAAGAAGGTTAAAGATCTATGGAGTGATAACAGTGGTGAGTATGTCTCAAATGAGTTTGAGAACGTTTGTGTAGCAGAACGGATTAAACGGGAGTTGACGGCACCCCATAACCTTCAGCAGAATGGGGTGACCGAGAGAAATAACAAAAGCATATTAGGGGCAGTGAGGGTGATGTTGCATGATCAGGGAATACCACTACACTTATGGGCTGAGGCATGTAACACAATGGTTTATGTTCAGAACTGTAGCCCACATAGGATATTTGAGATGAAGACACCATAGGAGGCTTATTCCGATAAGAGGCTAGATGTTGGTCACTTCACGATTTTGGGTCCTTGGTATATTTCCATGTGACCAAAGATGCATGGAAGAATCTTAAGCTGAGAGCATAGTTGGGGATATTTGTGGGTTACACTGATACACCTCACAATTATCGGGTGTACTTTCCGACCAACAAGATGATAGTGGTTCGTAGGGATGTCAGATTCGATGAGGAGAAGGCCGTGCAAGTTTCCCTTGAGAGGGATTTTGAGCTACATGTGGATGAGGAGCTTTTAGCTCCTAAGGTGGAGTAGCCTCAGATTGATGTGGAGCAGCCACATGTAAAGGATCCAGGAGTAGAGACATCCACTCAAGCAGAGTCTTCCAAAGAGGGAAGAAAGTGCACCAATGAGGCTGACAGATTTTTGGATGATGCATGGGAGAATGTGGGAGCATCCACTTCTCAGTGCATGCAGAGGAGGTCACCTAAGAGGTACACTAGATACATGGTTCTTATGGGTGAATGTGTTATGGTAGATCCATCTTCCTTTAAGGAAGAAGTGCAATAGCCGGTTTGGGTTGATGCCATGGTGGAGGAGTATGAATCCATAGTTCGTAATAGTGTTTTGGATGTGGTCCTGAGACTAAAGGAAAAGTCAGTGGTGAGCTCCAAATATCTTTACAAGATAAAGCAAGCTGTAGATGGTAATGTGGAGAAGCATAAGTCTAGATTTGTGACCCATGGCTTTTCATAGGTAGAGGGGATTGACTATGATGAGACCTTTGCTCCTGTTCCAAGGTACTTTTCAATCAGATATGTATTGGAACTATCAGCACAGATGGGTTGAAAGATACATCAGATGGATGTAAAGACAACCTTCCTTAATGGCATGATTGAGGAAGAGGTGTACATAGAGCAGCCTGAAGGTTTTGAGACCTTTAACTATGAGTCGCATGTGTGCTAGCTCAAGAGAGCGTTGTATGGGCTAAATCAAGCACCCAATGTTTGGCACACCAGGATAGATAACTACTTCAGTGAGTCGGGCTTCACGAAGAGTGAAGCAGATGTGAATCTGTACCACATAGTGGTGGAAGGTAAACTGTTGATCGTTGTACTTTATGTTGATGATGTCATACTGATAGGTGATGATTAGTTGATCAAGTCTTGCAAGGAGGACCTTACAAGAGAGTTTGAGATGAAGGATATGGAGCTCATGCATTACTTTCTTGGCATGGAGTTATGGTAGGGAGATGGGGAGTTGTTTGTGTCTCATGGAAAGTATACCAACGAGATACTCAAGAGATTCCACATGGAGAGCAACAAACCCATGGAGACTCCTCTAGCAGGTAACTGGAGGAAGGAGGATGCTACTTCGGGAGAAGTAGTGGAAGCTATTGTTTATAGGCAGCTTGTGGGTTCACTCATGTACTTGGTGAACACACGATCGGATATGTGCTATGCACTTAACCATCTTAGTCAAGTGATGGTTAGGCCTACCAATCTATATTGGAAGGTGACAAAGCATGTGTTGAGATATCTTAAGGGAACTTCTCAATATGGATTATGGTACAAATAGACAGAGGGTGTGAAGCTTCAAGGCTTCACTGATGAAGATTGGGCTGGGAGTCCATCCGACAGGAAGGGCACATCAGGAGGGATCTTCAGTATTGGGTCAACGGTAGTTTCTTGGTACAACATGAAACAGAGATCGGTTGCACTTAGTTCGACATAGGCAGAGTACATGGCCGCGAGTCAGGTAGCATGTGAGGCCATCTAGATGAGTAAAATCCTGGTTAGTTTGTTTGGTTAGTAGATGGATCCAACTGTGATTTACTGTGATAATCAGAGTTGTATCAAACTCTCTGAAAAATCTAGTTTTTCATGATCAGTCCAAGCATATTGATATCCGAAATCATCATCTCAGATGTTGTGTATTGAGGTAGATTATGTTGTTATATTACATTCCCACAGAGGAGAAAGATGCTGACATTTTGACAAAGCCATTGTCAAGATGTAAATTCGATTTTAACATAGACAAGATCGGGGTAGTTGATAATCCCTTTCTTGTTGAGAGGAAGTGTTGAGAAATTGCAACAAGAAATTTTAGTTTAATTTTTCCTTGAATTAAACTGAGAATTAAAATCAAATTCTATTCTCATAGCAACTTGTGAATAGTTAATTAAATTTAATCTAGCCTATGAGTTTCAAGTTGGAGGTCTTTCTGTAGTCATGTATATGTTCTCCCTAATTTTTAGGGGTCCAGTGATCAGACTCATCAATGGGTAAATTATATGGACCTTAATGCCACTCTCCAGCTTACTAATATCAGCTTTTCTCACATTTCTTTACATGTTTTGTTATATTTTAATTAATGAGAAGGGTAAAGATTAGATTTCATGTCTTGTGGTCTAATGTCCATTGATTGTAGGTTTTGGAGAAAATTTTGGATAATTAAAGTGAAGGAACTTGAAGTAGATAGGAAAGAGGGATTTTAGGATATTGGATCTCCCTCCTTAACTCCTCACTCACTCGAAAATTCCTCCACCAGATCTCATCAACTCGGAGTTACAAGTAGTCAAGCCATTAAGATCATTGGCAGCCAAGCCAGTGATAGTTGAAGACCATTTGATCTCGAGTTTGGAAGCTAAGCCTCCCTAAATTTAAGGAAGTTGTTGGTAACTTAAGTTTTATAAATAAGAAGTCTTAGAGCCTCATTAGGATTCGAATTTTTCTGTTGTAGCCAAGAGGCATTTTCGAGCTAAGACATTGTGACTAGTGGCTCTTATGTATTTTTTATATTTTAATGAAAATGAGAAGCAATCCCTTGATCTAGCACTGAGTTGACTCATAGGGATGAAGCTCTTGGGTTAGGGCCCAACCCTAGCATCAGAGGTTCCTGTTTTTGTACATGTATGCTTAGATTACATTCATAGTTAGCTGTTGAAGTGATTTTGGTTTTGTTAATTTGCAAATATTTGGATGATTAATTAGTTTTCTTCCATTTGTGGATAGTTAGATCAGTGGTATCATAGTGATAGATACACTCCATAAATTTTGGTTATAGTGGTTTTCACCTCATCTCCCTTATGGAATCATGACTTGAGGGTTCCATTCATATAGATCAAAAGCAGATTTCTTGTTGTACTCCACGATCTAGGGTTTCTTGATGAGTAGGTCATTCTCTTTGAGTTTCTTAGGATGATTTACAATTGTCATTTTTGATATCTTAAGTTTTGCATTGATTTCAAAGAACTTCCATTCATGAACTTAGCCACTATATAGTAATAACTCTATTTTCTTCCATTTAATAAATCTTTTCCATGCGTAGATGAATTTGTGCATAAATAAAGACAAGAATGTATGTTGTTACAAGAGCTTCTAATTTGTAGGGAGACCTCATCTCAGTTGCCTCATCCAAGACTTATCCACCCATGTCGCCAAAGTCCACTAAACCCTAAATCTAAATTCTTGTTTTGTAAGAAAATTTCCATTTCCATTGAGAAAATCCAACCATATTGAAGCATCTGACTGGACCTTGAATAATGGTCACCCCTCCATGCCTTATTTATCCATAAGATACCTTTCCCACACTTCATTTTGCCTTCCCTACCATCTCCTAAGCTTTCGACCTGTTTCCTGTAGTGAAACAGGGCATCTTGTAATAGAATTAGGACATCCTGTAGTAGTACTACAGGAAACCCTATAGAAGCATGTTTTAAGCCCGAATTTAGAAAAATTTTCATCTAAACTTGGATTAAGCCTCTCCTTCACTTCCATACCCTTGATACTATTCCATACATCTTCCTCCATACCTGTCTCCCCTGCCAAAGAACAAGTGAAGATTAGCATTTGCATTCTTAAAATTAAAACATTAAAAAAAGGTCTTCTTCTACAATTCCTAAATTAGCACATGCATGAAATAGTCATAATACTTCTTAGATCATATTCCATGCTCAGTTAGTCTAGATCATCACAGGTCATAAACAAGGTTAAGATGGGTTTCTTTTGCAAGAAAAATGTGTCATTGAGTAGCTAAAGGATTTCATGTCACTTTACAAGCATCTTCCAATTTTGTCCTTCATTCCTTAAAGTAGGTAGCATTCCTTTTATTTCATTAAGGATAATTTTCCCTTCTCCATTTGGTATTCAAACTTCTTCTAGTCAATAGAAGATTGGTTTGAGAAACCCTAGTGGTCTATCACCCTAGTTGAAAAGTGACAAGAGTAGACCATTACATCTACTGTGTAAACAACACTGTCACCTCCAATTTTGTATAAAGCCCGGGTTGATGAAGTAAAGTTGGTAACCCCAGGAGTTGTAGCATTTTTGCTGCAATACTGACACTCATCACTTTTTGGCATCGTTGTCAGCGAGGTTTCTAAGTAGATGTGATTTCTTCTTTCTTTCTTTCCTTATTTCTTTCTCATTTTGAAAATAGTTCCATTAAGTAGATAGTTGCAATCTGGTTTTTCTTTCTTTCCAATTCTACAAATAGATCCATTTAGCAAGTGGTTGCAATTTGGTTTTTCTTTCTTTCCATTCTACAAGAAGTTCTAAAAAACCCTAAAGAGAAAAAAAAACAAACTCTTTTCATGCCTCGTAAGAGTAGAGACAACTTAGGGAAATTTTTGCCAGATACCCCCACCGCATCAAACAACCAACTTTCCCTCTTCCTTAGTTGTTGTGAGCTAGAGGTCCCATTAGATGAACAACCATAGATTTTTGAAGAGCTTATCAGGGAGGAAGAAGAGACCATTCCACCAAATTACACCATGGTTGGAAATAGAAATGGGTTTGGAGACAGAGAAGCAGCTGAGAATAGAGTTGAGGGTGCTTTTCCCATTAGAGAAACTAATGGGGATGCTAGGATGAAAAACATAAACCCCTATGCTCTTCCTCACTTCCATGACCTAACGTCAGAAGACCCGAATACATTTTTTTTTGAGTTTGTTGTCATATGTATAACTTATGATTACACCTCTAATGATCAAAAGTTGAAATTGTTCTCATTCACTCTCAAATATGTAGTCTTGCGCTGGTTCATGGGTTTACCTGAGGAAAGTATCACCACTTGGGCTTAGATGCAACAAAACTTCAACAATAAGTATAGGGACTACTACAAGTCCAAAGATACCAAAGAGGAAATATGACCTTGGGACATGATTAATCTTTAGCAAATTGTGAGGAAAGATTCCAACTCAGCTACAAAAGGGTCAGGTGTACCCTTGATCCTAAATCACTTAAGATAGTTCTTCTTAGGGGGATTCGAGAAGATCTCCTAGAAACCATAAACCTGTTATTAGGAGGGGACATCTATCTGTTACCCTATGATGATATCAAGACAATTTTCAGGAATCATTCTAGGGTAGATAGAAAGAAGGGAAGGGCTAGTCAAGCTTTGTCTAGTTCATCCTCCTCCAACATATCCATAAAAAGTGAAATTGGGAACATGTTGGAAGACTTTAAAAGTGAAATGCTGCATACCATTTCTCTACAAATGGACATCATGCAAATCAAGAGGAAGCAGGAGGAAGCAGAAAGAGGCTTAGTTGTCTTTTTCCCTAAATGCACCAGGAGGGACCCTAGGAATGTCTATTTAATCTTATAGAAATCTACTCAATCTGTGAGGAAAACCACTCCACATACAAGTGCCCTTCTCTTCCTGGATTAAAAGTTGTGTATCAGGGAACTGAAGCAGTGACTGAACAACTCTGTTAAATCAACCAAAGGAGGTCTCAAGGAACTTGACCATACCAACAAGGCATGCAAGGGGCATCCTATTCATATTACAACCCTAACTAGAATACATCCATTCCCCCTTGGTTCCCTCCTGCTCATCCTTCATGGTCCAAACCTTCTCCTTGGTATTTTTCACCTCAATACCATTCCTAACTTGACAACCAACCATTTCAGCCATATGCTCCCCCACAATCTTAGTGGAATTCACCATCCCAAGGGTGGAGTCCCCCATACAACCGAGCTCTAGCTTTATTACCTCCACCTCCATCTCAACCATGAATCCTACACCCTGCTCCACCTAAGAAACCTCAAATTCCTCCCCAACAAAATCTGAACTCGAACAATAGACAGACACAATAGGTCTACAGTGGAGAAACATCCTACCCTACTTATATTGTGGAAAATCAAGAAATTAACCTCATTTCTGGAAGAGTTCTTTCGAATAATCAACCTACATATCCACCTGAGGAGCATGAAGATGAAAAGGAGGAGAGTGTCCCTCAAGAAAATCCACCTCCTTTTCCTGAAATATTAACCCATATTGTCCATCACACCCCAGAAGAGATTGAACTTTTGGGTTAATTGAAAAACTTGTGTTAAAATCCCGCTTGTCCAAGCTATCAAGGATGTTCCCATCTACAACAATTTAATCAAGGATAAGTGTTTCAAACATCCGTGAAGGCAAAAGAAAGACACCCCTACCATTAATGTCATTGGACAACTACCGGACTTAATGTTGGGGTGGGTGACTTTCCCAAAGTGTTTAGATCCAAGAAGTCCTATAGTGGATGTACACATCGATGGCATCATTGTCCCCCATACCTTGATCGATATTGGAGCTACCATCAATGTGATGACTAAGGAGACTATGCTTAAACTGAATCTCCAAGGATCATTAAGGAAGACCACAACAATCTTGCAGGTTGCGAACAGGTCCACAATAGTTCCTGAGGAAGTTGTTGAGGATGTGATGGTCTTTATTGATTCCTGGGAATACCCTACTAACTTCTTAGTTATCCAACCTAAGACCAAGTTCAATGGTTATCCTCTCATCCTTGGGAGGCCATGGTTAGCCATTTTCGATGCTTACATAAGTTGAAAGGCTGGGAATATGACCATTAAAAATGGTCATATGTTCAAACAATTGGTCTTGTACCCTCCTGCTCAACCATATTTGGAGCATGACTTACCTTTATGGTTAGAAGAGGAGGAAGAAGTTGAAGTCTACTCTTCCCCAATCTATACCCTAGATGCTACTATAGGAGGGGGGCAACCTGATGAAGATGACATGATTGAGAAAATCCTCTAGAATCAACCCCCCAACACCATGTCTCTTGAGGAGTTAGTGAAAGAAGCTGAAGATAACCCTTGGATTGATCTATGCTTAGTTGATTCAAGCCCTAATCATGCCAAGATGATAGAATTGAACCCATAAAGAACATTGAAAATCAACCCCTCTCTCTCTATACATTAGGAAGAGGATTTATGTGACATGCTAAGAAGGCATCTAGGTGCCTTTGCCTGGAGTTACAAGGAAATGAAGGGAGTGCACCCTTCAGTGTGAACTCACCACATTTACATCAAGGAAGGTTGCAAGCCAGTCTGCCAACCGTAGAGGAGAATGAACCTAGACCTCAAGGATATAGCCAAAGAAGAACTACAAAAGTTGTTGGATGCAAGGTTCATTTACCCCATCTCAGATAGTGAGTGGGTGTCTCCTCTGGTTCTGGTTCCAAATAAAAATGGGAAGTGGAGGATCTGTGTGGATTACTAAGAGATAAACAAAGCCACTAAAAAGGACCATTTCCATCTACATTTCATCGACCAAGTATTAGATGGTCTAGTAGGAAATAAGTTCTTCTCTTTCCTAGATGGATTCAGTGGTTACAATCAAATGCATATCATCCCAGAGGACCAGGATAAAACCAACTTCACCTGTCCCTGGGGTATCTTTGCTTATAGGGTCCTTCCTTTTGGTTTATGAAATGTCGCTACCACTTTCCAGAGGGCAGTCCTGAGCATCTTTCTATATTGGGAAAGGTATTAAACAAATGCATTGAAATGAACTTATCCCTTAGTCCCGAGAAGTGTGATTTCTTGATGACTACAAGGACTGTTCTAGGTCACTCAATAACCCAAGAAGGACTGCAAGTAGACCAAAATAATATAGCTATCATAAAGAGGGGCCCTACTCCTCAGACGCATACAGATGTCAGAAGTTTCTTAGGCTTAGCTAGATACTATAGGAGATTCATAAAATACTTCAGCAAGGTAGCCTCACCTTTGTTTGGACTATTGGCCAAGGACTTCGAATTTTAGTGGTCAGAAAGCTACCCAGAGGCCCTATAAACCCTAAACGAAAAGTTGACTACTGTACCTATACTCCGAGGCCGAAATTAGGCTCTTCCTTTTCACATACATGTT
The DNA here is from genome assembly GCA_000404065.3 of Pinus taeda. Lineage (NCBI taxonomy): Eukaryota > Viridiplantae > Streptophyta > Pinopsida > Pinales > Pinaceae > Pinus > Pinus taeda. The sequence continues at coordinate 40,934 of APFE030338119.1, read as the reverse complement.
GATGCCTATGATAAATATATAGGAGCATGGGCCAGATAGATGACATGCTACCTTAGGCCATTTACTTCATCAACAAAAATCTGTCCAAAGCTTAGTTGAACTACACTGTGACTGAAAAGAGCTCCTAGTTGTTGTCCATTGCTTGAATAAATTTAGACATTACATTACTAGTTACTAGACCTTTGTACATACCAAACATGTTGCCATTAAATTTTGATGAACAAACCTAATGTGAATGCCAAAATTATTAAATGGTTACTTTTTTTACAACAATTTTATATAACTATTATTGATAAGCTTGGAAGAGAAAATGTAGTTGCATATTTTTGGTCTAGATTGGCTTTGCCTGTAGGTGAGGAAGGAATGGTCGATGACCAGCTACCATATGAGAATTTATTCGTCATTTCAGTTCTCTCTTTGTAAAGCTGACATAGCCAAATACTTAGTATCTTCACAGTTCCCTCCAAATTTTTCCTATAAGGAAAAGAGCAGAATTATAAGGAAAAACGCCCTATTCACTTGGATTTGGGGCAATCTCTTCAAGTCAAGCCTAGATCAAATTCAGAGAAGATATGTCAAGGAGGAGGAAGTTTTTGACATCCTTTTGGCATGTCATGATGGGCCTTGTGGAGGTCACTTTGCAACCAAAAGGACAACCTTCAAGGTACTACACGCTGGCTATTACTGGCCCACTCTCCACCAAGATGCAAGAAGGTATACCAGATAGTGTGATCGGTGCCAAAGAATGGGGAAACCTACTCCTAGGGATGAAATGCCTTTGCAAACTCAAGTGACTTTTGAGCTATTTGACAAGTGGGGCATGGATTTCATTGGGCCCATTGATCCCCCATCAGGACATAAAAAGTACATCATTTTGTGCACTGACTATTTAACAAGGTGGGTTGAAACCAAAGCTATCAAGGTAGCCACATAAGAGAAAGTGGTTGAGTTCTTGAGGGAGAATGTGTTTTACAAGTTTGGATACCCTAGAGAGCTAGTCACTGATCATGGCACTCAATTCACCTCACACATGATTGAGAATATATTATGCCGACATAAGATCAAGCACAGGAATTCCACTCCTCACCACCCTTAGGCCAATGGTCATGTAGAAGTCACCAACAGAGAATTGGAAAGCATTCTAACAAAAGGGGTTAGCAGTAGTAGGAAGGATTGGGCTAACAAACTAGTGGAGGTCACTTGGGCCTATAATACATCTTGGAAGACAACCACTAGCTTCACCCCTTATGATTTTGTCTATGGGAAGAAGGCTTTGCTCTCCATGAGTTTGAGTAAAACACTTTAAGGATGGCAGCACAATTGGATCTAGATGTTATAAGGGCACAACAAGAGAGATTTATCCAGCTAAATGGGTTAGATGAATTTAGGATGCAGGCCCTCCTACACACAGAGGTGACTCAAGTAAAAAGAAAGGCCTAGCATCAAAAAAAATATCAAAAGACAAACTATTTCAAGAAGGAAATTGGGCTCTACTATATGAGTCTAGGTTAAAAGATTTCAAAGGAAAGTTAATGACCAAATGGATGGGCCCCTATGTGATAGAAAAGTTCCATGACAATGGGGTTGTTCAGATAAGAACCATTGATGAAGAAGGTATCCATTTGCTTGTCAATTGGTATAGGTTGAAGGTCTACAAAAAATCCTTTGTCAAAGAAGGAGTTCATCAGTAGTATCAGTAAGGCAGTAATGGTGATTGAAGGAGTCTCAGTTTCCGCATCACCAAGTTCTTGAGAATTGTTGAATATTTTAAAGAAAGAAAAAGAAAAAGAAAAAGACAATAAGGGACCTAGGTGAAAACCTCCATGAGGCACCTGAGGCCCACTCTTAGGTTGAAAACCTCCTTAAGGTAGCCCAAGAGTTAAAAAAAGAGAGGAAAAAGCGAAAAAATAAAAGACCCCTGGGTGAAAACCTCCTTTGAGGCGCCCAAGGTAGGCAACCAAGATGAAAACCTCCTTCGTGGAAACCTGGTTATCTTTAAGAGAGAGAGAGAGAGAGAGAGAGAGAGAGATAGAGAGAGAGAGAGAAATCACAAAAATAATGGTGGGGACCTCAAACCTACCCACTCACAGTAATTCTGGTTTTTGTAGGTTTTCAAGAAGATAATGGACACAAAGATCAGAGGGAAGAAAGCCATGCAAAACCCCATGTTTTTCTTCACCCATTTCCTCTCCTCCATGACCCCCATGTTCATTCATCCATACTCATATCCAACAATAGAAAAATCCAAATTTCAGGAAATTCTATGACTTTTATAGGATTGATTGTAGTTACTACAAGAGTTTCCTGCAGTACTACAGGAAGTCCTGAAAATCTACAGGAAAGGAAGTCCAATTGAAAAATTATGATGCAAGAATGTTTTAGATAATAATAAAAAAAGGAGGCCACTGACTTCACCACATCTCATCCAACACCCTTCATGACAATGTCACCCTCTCTGTCCATCAAAAAAATCTACTTAGAAGAATTAAAAAGAAAAAAATGAAGAAATATCAAAGGGGCATACCACCACCGCCTACCTCACCTACCACTCCATGGCCACACCTTCCACTCACTCCATTATCTATTCACCCTCCAAGCAAATAAAGACCACATAAATTCAAAAAAGGGGAGCTATAGGATTTCCTATAGTAGTACTACGGGAACCTCTGTAGTAGCCTATTTTGAAGCAATAGCAGGCTCCAAGCCTAACCTTCAGCACCCATGCATTGGAAGAGGAGAAGAACAACTGTAGGCACTATGGAACCTCTCCAAATCTCAGCAACAATAGAGGAAGCCAACACCTTCACATCAACAAGAAGACAACCTATCAGAAGAATAAATAAATAAACAATAGAGAAGATGTACTTGAACCATGAACAACATAGCAGAGCCACCCTCTAGCATGCATCAAGAAGGCAAAGGGATCCACAGGTATGTCACCTCATCCAAACTCTCTCATAAGTACGAATATGATTAAAATTGTAGGAATATGTAGAAAGTTGGTTTTATAAGTGAAGGTGGCCAGTTAACTTGGCCACCCTCAGCCTGATAACAAAAAGTTAAAGTGCTAGTCAACTGGACACGTGGCAAGGTCACATCAAAGGGAATAAATCAGAAAGGCGGTCAAGTTACGTTGAACAAGAGTGGTGATGATTATGAGGAAGGGTTTCTTATAACTAATAGTGGGACCAATGGTCCAAAAGGAGAAACACATACTCAATCAGTCGGCACATCGCTTAATGAAATCGGCCATAAATTGAAATATTCCCTAACTTTCATGCAAGATATTTTTCATTTCGATATTTTGAGAGTTGGGACCACCTGGAGGAGCCATCAAAAGGAAAATATAGTCTCGACCATCCTACAGTTAGCACCTATAGGAAAACTACAGGAAACAGGGAGAATTGTCAAAAATGTTGTGTGGGGGTGCCTAGGGCCCAGCTATACAAGAATTCTCCTCAACCAAGGCATTGTAGTGAAAGGTAGGTGCCATATCTTCTGTGCTTTGATTTGCAAAGAGAAAAAGAAAAAAAATTGTCATTTCTTTTAGTGATTATAGTGTGCATAGAGATAGGCATAATTGTGTATAGGATTGTGTAAATTAAAAGGAGAATTGTAGTCATCACCCTTCTAAACTCTAAACCCTCATCACCCAGGGAATCTCTTAAGCTATAGCCACCAAAACTTCATACAAACATATTAACATAGAGAAAAGATGATAGGGAATTTCAATAGAAGGGAGCTCACCAGAACAACTAGAATACATCAACATCCTCCTATGGTAGTGTTGTGGCTAGCAACAACTCCCCTTCTTATTTAGTGTTATTACTAATACTAAATAAGTGGGGGCCCTTAGTCAAAAAATTTAAAAATCAATTCGTGCTTGTATTTATTTTTTTCAATAAAACTTACCATCATAAACTTAGGAAAATACCCTTGAAAAATCTAAAAAAGCTTAAGTTTTATGATAAGGTAAGATAAAATCACTCCTTAAGAAATATCACATCGCAAAAAGGATAATGGATACCTCCTTACAAGCAGAATTCTAAGATTGTGAGATTGCGATGCAAACCTCAACGCATCACATGCATCAAATATCACTTACGCTAAAAAACCTCAAACTGCTGATATGCGATGGCGCATATCACAATTCTCATTTCGCGGAAAACACATTAACGGATGATTGTCATATGCTACGCTCCAGCGATATTGCGATGAAGCAATAAGCAATAGAGCGATATAACAATCTGTGATATTGTGAAGTAAATCGCAAAATCGCTTCATCGTAGATCTTTCGGGCTCGTTGTTCAAAAAAGTATTTTCCATAAACCAAGACCTGGTTATGCGCTTTAATGCTAATTAATGAGTTAGTTGCCAATCATTAATTAAATATGGTTTTGTGCTTATCGAAGAGCCATTTCACGTAAGGTGGTATATTTTATATGTCTTCAGCATTTAAAGCTTTCCCGTCACCTTTCCTTATCATTATTCTCACCTCACTTATACACTGCAGGAACAAAGAACAAAGAGCTATACAAAGCAGTATTCAGGATATTATGGGAAAGAAAGGCAAAGCTTCGAGTTCTGAAGACAAAGAAATGATGCCCTTGTATACAGACACCGCATGTAACAGAGATGTTGGTATTACTACTTGGGAAGGCATGTACAATCTAATGGAAGAAGAGAATCCCAAATTGATGGAGGTTACAGCTACTACAAGCTCACATGGGTCTTCTGAGGCATCTGTTACAGAGGTAGCTTGTTCATTCTTACACCGGATAGCGGCGAGGCCCAAAATTCTTCCCTACACGAACAAGGTTAAATGGGTATTGAACAACTCTGACATAAAAAACAGATGATTTAAGACTCAGGATCAAGAACTTATGGGATCGTTATTTTCACAAAATTTAAGCTTCATATCCACTAACAAAAAGCGTGCAAAAGGAAAAAAATCACACCAGGGAAGCTCAGATCAAGAAATGGAGGCAGTTTCCGATGCACGATTCGCTGGACAAAACCTCTTGAAAAGGAAAGCCTCTAATTTCTCAGTCACCTGTAAGCCCGGAAATTTATAGGAAAGAACGGTAGAGGTAAAAAGTAAAACTTGAATCCTAAAACCAGTGGTATTTGTCAGAAATATCTTCAAAAGGGTATTTACCGAAAGTACGACAATTCCAAACAGGCTAGAGATAGAAGGCTCAAGAAAAGGCAGAATCAATCAAAATATTAACTAAGTTGAATTGAGATTCTTACTGGGCATATTTGGTAAAACCACACAGCGAATGCATGACTCTCAAATGTGTCATTAATTCTGCCAAGAAGATGGCGCCAGCTCTTGCTGATTCCGTTTTCACTGGACAGTTAAAGTCAGAAGTCAGCCAGCCGACTCTTCTCAAGCAAATGTTGAATGCTTGCAATTTCAAGGAACATATACATAAATATTTAGTTGTTAGTTTTAGTTTTAGATTCAATGTTAGTATTAATTTTGCTTTATTTTTTCCTGAAGTGAAGACAGTCATTTAAACCGTATCCTACATTTTTGTAATAAGTTATTTTTAGATTTAGTTAGTAGTATTTAAACCCTTCTCATGCATTTAGAGAAGGGTCTTGAAATTTGTCAAAAACTTTCTCAGAACATGCACTTTTGCACCCTCCAAGGAGGTTTTTGATGGAATGAATGGAACATGATTTATTGATATCTGCATTAATATCTACTATTGATGTTTGCACTTCTGTACTCTTAGTGGATGTTGGATTAAGAAGAGATAAATCGTTATCGCTTGAAGCTCATGAGTAGAACTAGTTATAAATGGTACTTTTATCTCTTAACTATTTCTTCCTTTGTGTTAAAGTGATATTTATGTTCAGTTGTTTATATATTGATGCGTGAATGCTTGACTTATCATTTGGCACTTCTGTACGGTGATAGCTATTTATTTATGCTTAATGTATGAGCAGCTTATTATGCGATATGTTTTCACAACTGTTTCGTCTAACTTTTTATATGAAGTGGTTTATCTCTATTGAATTATTTTCTCATAACAATTGAATGATATTTATTACCAATTGCTATTTGAAATCATTTTAGATCGCATAACGGAAAGATTTCATCCCGGGTTAGTGTAGGATTAGATATTTCTGTTTATTAGAATACAATTGCATGTTTGTTACCGGGAATAGTGTCCACTCGGATGCTGCTATTCCCACTAAGATGGTGGCTATCTTAGAAACAAACAAGTAAAGTCTACTTTCGTTTTCCTTTATGAAAATAGACAAGAGGAGAACCAAGAAGACCAACCTTAGTCTTGCGCTTGATTTCCTCTCCTTCTTGATAGAGTTTCGTCACTTCTTCTTCGTCTGCCCAGTTTCAAAGAGAACCTGTGGAATCACAACAACATACTACTATCAAAGAAACAAAGATCTATATTCATAAATAACACAGGACCAGATGTGTGTTAAC
>APFE030338119.1:14480-31665 GCA_000404065.3 Pinus taeda | reverse complement strand
AAAATTTGCTCATGACTTATGTTTATTTTTTAACGAGCTTGAACTATGCGCTAAAACTGCTCGTGGAGGGTTTATTTTTTAACGAGCTTGAACCTTGCGGTAACATTGCTCGCTAGTCGTATGATAAGGATGTCTCATTCAAGATGCCATTTTTTATGGGGCTTGCACCTTTTGAAGCTTTTCCCCAGATGCTTTCTTTATGAAAGTTAGGAAATGACTAGCCTTACGGGTTTAAAGGGTTAGAGGTCCTACAATTTTAAAAAATAAATAGCCGCTCTTTGCTTGCATGCGGAAAGGTTTGCATGCCCCTAGGTATAGGGAAAAATTCCAAGGTTACCATGAAAGTTCCATCCGCATAGCAGACAGAAAGCTCCCTTGGAGATGCCTACCGAAATAGACAAAGGGGAGTGGCGTAGAGATACTCCACTCACATAACTTTAATGGAGGTATCTTATTCCAGCCTAATCCCATTTTCCTGTAAGGACGGGTTCGTCAGATTAGTCATATATCCCTCGCAGAAACCCACTCTATACCCAAGGTTTCCCTACCGAAACAGACCAGGGTGCATGCCCCCTGGGTTTCAGTCACATCCTCCTGAATTACTTGCGCTCATCAGGTGGACGGGCTGGAAATCGATGAGACATTCCTTGCATGAAGAGACCATTTAGGGATGGCATTTGACTATTTGCGATGTGTGAACCGGGGAATGACATTTGGTCTACGAGCTTGACCATTTTTCCTTCGTGCAGAAAACACATTACTCTAAAGAGTGAGGAGACGATGGCCCCCATGCAATAAATATAGTCGCGTCCAAGGAGTAGATTATAATCCAAGGGTCCTTGAATTACCATCACGTTCATGTGAACAGTTTTCCTTCTTAAAGTAATGGGCACATTTGGAAGGATCCCTAAAGGTTGACTGGTTTCTTTGTCGAAGCCTATCAGATTTCTCATTTAAGGCAAAAGCGATGGCGAACCAAGTGCTTTCCAAGTAGTTGAGGAAAGGATACTCACAGAAGATCCTTCATCGATGATGGTACCAACCATGACCATTATGTAAGCTTGTACAATGATTCTGAATCGTACAATAGCTGGTAAACGGGGTATGCCTAGTAGATTCCAGTCGAAGGAAACGACTAGGCTGCTTGGTGGTGGGACCGAATAGACGGCCGGATATGACTCTGATGAACTTCCTTCCTGCGATAAAGGAATGGGAGGACTACCCCCAAGTTCATCGGAGCCTGTGTTGATGAAAAGAATTTGAACGGTGTCGTTCTCTTTCTCTTCAGTGACGGTATCATTCGAAGATGAACACTCTGAATGCAAGACCGGGTCGACTGCTGTCTCGACCTTTTGACTTTCGTCTGCTATGGATTCAGAGGGTTCATTTTCTATGATAGACGCTTCGGCTGACCACAATGATGGGCCAGCCAGATTTTCAACCGGTGGAGGACTTGGCAAGATTTTTTTATATCTAGGAGGAAGTCGTAGCGGTGAAACCAGATGATCATCCAAAACTCTTTTAGCCTCGTCAAGGAAGGGACAACAGTGGACGGCGTGATTTACTTCACACAACTTACAAGGAAACTTATGATTCTTTTTCTGTCCATGTGCTTCACTTTCACTGGTTGATGGTGTGCATTCAACATGATCGTCAGAGGTCGATGCCACTGGATTGTGAAAACGAGGAGACCAGTCCCTTAAGATCAGAGGGATGCAGGGAAAATCTCGGTGATAGTGGTCTCCATTGCAAATGACACAAGGAGGTTTAGGTTTCGACGGTGTGGTGTGAGGATTTTCGCTAGATGACGCTTGGTTGCCCCCTTTCGATTTTGGTTCCTTTTTCTTCTTTTCTTTCTTCTCTTTCTGCTTCTTCTTCTTCTCAGTTACTTGATTTTTAGCTTTATCAAGCGAAGAGGAAGGAGGAGAGAGAGAATCAGATGAAGTAGAAGGTTGGGAGGCAACTATGGTGTCATCTAGTTGCTGATTTGACTGTTCAGGAATTACGGGATTCTGAACGACAGAGGTAGAGAAGAGCCAGACAGGCAAACCAATTTTCAACCCTGGAAGTGACAAAGTGGCCATATGGGGTGCACCAACACCTCCCCAAGAGGAGAAGGGACTAGGATTTCCTCCAAGGGGAAATCCTTGGTTAGTAGACTCCATTTTCTCAACCTAAAGACCAATGAGTGAATTTGTGATGTTATTCTGATTAAAATAAATTTTAGACGTTCTGACACAACTTGTTTTTTCAATTTTAAAGAGTCGAGAAAAAACAAAAGATGACTCTAGTCGCCTTCGATTTTTATTGAGCCTGAAGTGACAAGTGCTCAGAGGAATTTTCCTTTAAGGAGTCTGAAAATGAGCAAAATGGACTTCTCTGGAGATCTAGGCAGAGAGGATTACCAAACCAATCGCAAAACTGCAGAATACTTTTTACGGTACGACAGTCAATCTTCCTGAATGATGTGTTCAGTGCATTGCGATCGATAGGGCGGCAGACACTTCCTAAGGATAAAGGATGCAACCTATTGTGGTCTCCCAATATATACTCGATGGTACGTGGGAGCACAAGTTCGTACTAGCACTTGCCGTCTTAGAGTGGAGGAATCACCCAACCAACACTGAAAACAACACTTACTAGGTTTTACGACGCTGGAATACATCTTTAGCCTAGACCTCTAGATGTTGTGCGTTAAGTTCCAAAGCGTTGTTAGATTCATTAAATTTATTTTAAGTTGATCTTGCTTAATCAATTTGCCTTTCAGGTTCACTGCGTGATGTGTATACAATTCCTAAAATGCAGTCTAAGATGATAAACAAACGTTTAATCTTCTTTCGGAAATGAAAATCCTAGCTACTAAGGAAAGAAAGTTAATAATCTTTCTGCAAAGAGCACAGAGCACACGCTAAATGCAGAGTCCTAAATCAAAACAAGCAGTCAAAATGAAAATGCACATGCATGTATTTGTTTTCAGCCTTCTTAATGTATGAATGATGATAAGAAAGCTATGTGCAAATTTGAATTACTTTTAAAGCGACAATACTCAATAATTTTCTTTTCAAAATGGAGTGAAGGTAGGAGAGACACTTTGCGATTTCGAAATGAAAAATTGCTTTTCAACACTTTAAAAACTACTAATTCAAATCATATGCAATAGTAACTTTATAATCGACTATCATAAACAATGAGATTGTCTTATAAAATTGAAAACGACAGCTACGACACTTTCAGATCCAAAAACGACAGTTCGACTATGCTACCTTTTTGCAAAAGAGAACTGAAAATGGCACACAATACATAAAAACACTTACAATTATTTGCACTAAGGAGGTGGAATAATGCAAGAGAAGGGAGCTTTCACAGACATACACTGACTACAGACAACAAAACTCCTGAATAGGACTGAAAACAGTGAGAAAAAACCATAGTCTGACTGACCATCGCACTTGTTACACAGTGAAACCAGTATGCAACGCACCTACTGCACTCGGGAAGTGCGATGCATATAGTTTGCCTTGAAGGCAGGGTGCGATGGTACTAGTGCGAGACTTTAAACAAGTTTTCACTCACAGTTTGCAATTCAGTTCAGGGATTTAGGCCGAGTAAGTAATGTTCAGTGTATGTAAAACACAGGGGTGATCTAAAGAGGTTACTAGAGCCACCACTTAGGGCAATTAGATTATTTGAAGATCTATTGTTTAACTCATAAACAAAACCCGGAGATAGACTGAAGCAGCATTGATCTACTTTGCATTTGTATAACAAGTGCAATTCGAAGGCTAGCTGGCTTGACTTCAGGCTCCGTCTGTAAGTTTATAAAAGAAACAAAGATAGATAGGCTAACAAACAATCTAGTCATTTCCCCAGTGGAGTCGCCATTTTGTTACCGGGAATAGTGTCCACTCAGATGCTACTATTCCCACTAAGATGGGTGGCTATCTTAGAAACAAACAAGTAAAGTCTACTTTTGTTTTCCTTTATGAAAATAGACAAGAGGAGAACCAAGAAGACCAACCTTAGTCTTGCGCTTGATTTCCTCTCCTTCTTGATATAGTTTCGTCGCTTCTTCTTCATCTGCCCATTTTCAAAGAGAACCTGTGGAATCACAACAACATACTACTATCGAATAAACAAAGATCTATATTCATAAATAACACAGGACCAGATGTGTGTTAACCATACAAATGCATATATAGACAAGTACACAAGAATATTGAGGAAAACTATAATAGCTTTATTAAGATGAAAAGTAGCAAGAGGATTACAACCATATGTTCTGACCCAGCATCATCCTCCAGCTAGGAAGCCCTTCTTCACCTCAAGCAAAGCTTAGATCACCGAACACTATGAATGTACACTAGAAAACCAACAACACTTCTCTATAAGATACAAAATTCCAGCCTCTGGATCTCTGTGTTGAGGGATCCATATATATATGATTACAGAGAGGTGAGTCATCTTCTGGGATCTTGATTAATGTCTTCTCTCTGATAGTTCCTGCTTCCACTTGGAGAATGATGATATCTTACTCATCCCTGGTCGAAAATAGAGAGGCAAGTGTGAGAGGGGAAGCTTCTGGAAGATTCCATGATCTTCCACCTTCGCCATTTTGTCCTGCCATTTTGTCCATTCCCGACCATCGCACCATAGAGGGAAATCAGTATGCATCGCACCTTTACACTGGGAAGGTGATATGCATCGCACCCTCTGCACTGAGCTTTCAGTATGGTCCAGTTTTGACCATTTATGAGTAGTTTTCAGTGGAGAACTTCTGGGAGATGATGTAATCAGCTGACCTCGTTCCTTTAGGCAGTGAAGCAACACTTTTAGGGACTTAGGAGCCCTCAGTTGATGGACATTTATGATTGGAGTTGAAGTGCCCAAAAATGTCTATAACAATGTTATTAGATTAGAGTTAGAATAAAAGCATTTCACTTAGGAACTTTTAGAAAAGAAATATCAAATCTCAACACACGCACACACATAAATTGGGAAACTGGTCATATATCCCCAGTGGGCCCACTATACCAAATGGAAAAGGAGCTACTAACCAAGGTCTAGACTGGGTGGGTGTCCCCCTTATTGTAGACCCAATTTTCAGGGCTTCAACAGGTAGAAATATTTACAAGGCATCAATGGTTTGGATTCTTTGAGCTACTTAGGGGATACAATGATTATATAGCTAGGTAATTTGCAATGCCACTCATACCTCTAGCTAGAGTCAGTGCCACTGTTGTAGTGAGGGGATTGTAAGTGACAATTACCCCTAAAAGCATTAGCAGGATCACTACACTTCTTCTAGTGCTAGAATGGAGAAAAGAGGATAAAGCTACAAACGCTCTTGCCAAGAAGAACTTTTTCTTGGAAGGAGAGGAACCAATTGAGGACAAAAATGGGATTAGAATGGGGAGCATTCCATATCCTTGGGATGAAGTAAGCTATCACATTCTCAAGTATATTTCTTGTGAGGGTAGGCTTAGTATATTCTATGGTCACCAGTTTAGAGTCCTCCATGAACTGAGATTTGGAGAAGAGTTACCTCCTCATAGAAGACTTAGTGTGTCTTACTTTTTGTTGCAATCAATAATAGAAATGAGAATCAAAGTACAAGAAGGGAAGCATCAACAGTTGGCACATCATGGACTAATCAAGCTCATACTAGAATATGCCCTAAACAACTTAAGAATCCTTATTATGTGGTCAACCTTTGCAGACATGAATAGAGAAGATGTAATTCAAGCCATTGAGTATGAAAGAGACCCTATTACAGATTCATTGAGGGAGGCAGAGTAATACCACAAAAATTTTCCATCCCTCTATTCTTTGAGGTTGAAAAGGAGAGATAAAGGACACATCATTAGATGCAAACTGCTAAATCAAAAAGTGTAGAGGATGTGGGCCATATGGAAGAAACGCTGCTAGAAATGGGCATAGAGTTGAGTAGGATAAAAGACGGGGAAAGAGTGTTGAAATCTCAACTAGAGGTAGAGAACACATGGCTGAGGAGGCAAGTACAGGAAAAAGAGATCCAATTGGAAACTATGGAAAGTATCTCCATGGAGGCACTCCATTGTAGGAAGCCAGCGAAATCATATGCCTTATACCTCAAAGAACAGTGGCTGCAAATTCAGATAAAAACCTTAGCACAACGAGGAACTATTCCTTTCCAAGACTATAGGTAGTTCATTAACCTATGTTACCAAAGCACTCATGAGGATAGAGCCAAGATATCTGAATTCTACCTACATAACTTGGCCCTAACAGATTTGAATGTGTGGGACCCCAATCCAAAGCTAGGGGACTTAAAATTGATGGCCTTGGCATCATGGATGAGTCATGAGGAGGCTAGGGCTAAGGAAGTAAAAAGGGTATTGGAAAGAGAAGAAACAGAGCCCCTTTACATTAGAGCAGAACAGATCAAATACATGGTTGTCATTAGCACCCAAAACCTCATTGCCAATGATCCCCAACTTGCACCAAGATACCTATCTACACAAGAGAAAACAATCAATCATTTTAAGGACACTTTGAGATTTATAGGATATGAAAGCCAAAAAGCATGCCAAAGGAGATGGAACACCTTACCCTACGGCCTAAAGATCAAGGAGTATCATTCCCTTGAAAGAATGAGGGATGCACTAGAAAGGACCCCACTGTATAAGATGGCATTGTAGAGACTCAAAGTCAATTAGATTGGCTTGAAACTCATTCCACCATTTCTATTGGGTATGTTAGAAGGGAGAAAGGAAGAAGAAGAAAGAAAGCAGTGAGAGGAAATAGAAAAGCATGCAGGATTTTATCCACAAGAGGAGGATACTGAAACAGAGGCCTGGAATGTTAAGGAGTCCACTAAAGCAATGAAAGACATGGAAATAGATTGAGTTTCTCAGAGGATGAGTAACACTTTCAATAGAGGGGTGATGATGAGGCTCATCAATGGCTAGATTATATGGACCTTAATGCCACTGTCAACCTTACTAAAATAATATTTTCTCACATTTATTTACATGTCATCTTATATTTTGCTTAATGAGAAGGGTAAAGATGAGATATCATGTGTTGTGGTCTGATGTGCATTGATTGTAGGTTTTGGAGAAAATGTTGGCTAATTAAAGTGCAGGAACTCGAAGTAGACAAGAAAGAGGGATTTTAGGAGATTGGATCTCCCTCATTAACTCCTCATTCACTCAAAGATTCCTCCACCAGATCTCATCAGCTTAGAGTTACAAGCAACCAAGCCATTAAGTTCATTGATAGCCAAGCCAGTGATAGTTGAATACCATTTGATCTCGAGTTTGGGAGCCAAGCCTCCCTAAATTTAAGGAAGTTGTTGGTAGCTTCAGTTGTATAAATAAGAAGGCCTAGAGCCTCATTAGGATTCGACTTTTTTTGTTGTAGCCAAGAGGCATTTTCGAGCTAAGACATTGTGACTGATGACTCTTGTGCACTTTTTATACTTTGATGATTCAAAGGGCTAAAGCTCTTGGGTTAGGGCCCAACCCTGGCAGCAGAGGTTCCTCTTTTTGTACATGTATACTTAGATTACATTCATAGTTAGCTAAGTGATTTTGGTTTTGTTAATTTGCAACTATTTGGAAAATTAATTAGTTTGCTTCCATTGTGGATAGTTATATCAATGGTATCATAGTGATAGAAGACACTCTAGAAAATATGGTGATAGTGGCTTTCACATCATCTCCCTTATGGGATCATGACTTGAGGGTTCCATTCACACAACCCAAAAACAGATTTCTTGCTTTACTGCATGATCTAGGGTTTCTTGATGAGTAGGCCATTATCTTTGAGTTTCTTAGGATGATTTACAATTGTCATTTTTTATCTCTTAAGTTTTGTGTTGATTTCAAAGCACTTCCATTCATGAAATTAGCCACTATATAGTAATAGCTCTATTTTATTCCATTTAATAAATCTTTTCCATGCATAGATGAATTTGTGCATAAATAAAGACAAGAATGTATGTTGTTGTAGTAGCTTCTAATTTGTAGAGAGACCTCATCTCAGTTGCCTCATCCAAGTCTTATCCACCCATGTTGCCAAAGTCCCCTAAACCCTAAATCCGAATTCTTATTTTGTAACCAAAATTGTCATTTCCATTGAGAAAATCGAACCATATTGAAGCATCTGATTGAGCCTTGGATATTTTTCACCCCCTCCATGCCTTATTTATCCATCAGATACCTTTCCCACACTTCATTCTACCTTCCCTACCATCTACTAAGCTTTCGGTCTGTTTCTTGTAGTGAAGAAGTGCATCCTGTAGTAGAACTAGGACATCCTGTAGTAGTACTACAGGAAACCCTGTAGCGGCCTGTTTTAAGCCCAAATTTAGCAAAATTGTCATCTAAACTTAGATTAAGCATCTCCTTCGTTTCCATACCCTTGAGACTAGTCCATACCTCTTTCTCCATAATTGTGTCTTCTGCCAAAGAACAAGTGAAGATTAGCATTTACATTCATAAAATTAAGAAGTAAATAAAGGCCTTTTCTACAATTCCTAAATTATCACATGTATGCAGTCGTCATAATACTTCTTAGATCCGATTCCATGCTCAATTAGTCTAGATCATCACAGGTCATAAACAAGGTTAAGTTGGGTTTCTTTTTCAAGCAAAATGTGTCAATGAGTAGCTAAAGGATTTCATGTCACTTTACAAGCATCTTCCAATTTAGTTCTTCATTCCTTAAAGTAGGCAGCATTCCTTTTCTTTCATTAAGGATAGTTTACCCTTCTCCACTTCGTAGTCAGACTTCTTATAGTCAATAGAAGGTTGGTTTGAGAAACCCTAGTGGTCTATCGCCCCTGTTAAAAAGTGACAAGTGTAGACCATTACATCTACTGTGTATATAGTGTTAACACCCAGGTTGTTCCCTATGACTCCCAAGGGAATACGACCGGGGTAACCACTAACCAATCTTTGGATTATAGATCCTAGCCTATCTATAATCAGAGAGGGCTCTCTCTTTAAGTTTCAGATATGCTTTGTGAGGTTTTAGGCTAGTTCAGAGTTCAGTTTCTTGTTTAAGACTTTGGTTGGCGAAATTTTGTTGTAAGAAGGGCATGAAGAGTTCAGAAAATGCTAATCCATTGGGCATGTGGAGTCAGAAAAATGAGATAGTTCCGGTGCCTGTGATGGAGAGAGTTTTGCTGCAAGGCTATATGGCTGTTGCTAATATAATTTCCGATTTAGTGAGTGAAACAATGGGATGTGAAGTTACTGACAGTGTGATATTAATTTGAACGACAATCTCTACTTAGTAGCATAAATGAATTACCAAATAGTGACTGTGAGGTATTCAGAGCTTATTGGAGCAATTAAGAATTCCAATTTAAACAACTGAAAGTTATAAAAAAACATTTATAGTGAAGATAGATTGAGATGAGGGTGTCTCCATGGACAAATCCTAAGCTATTCTTTTTCTTTCTTTCCTAGATTTAGAACAACATGTGAGAGGGATGAGTTAAAACAAATAAAAGAAAAATTAACAGAGATAGAGAAACACTTATTATATCAAGCCATAGCACTAGAATCCTGTAGCATTCAATGGTTCCAAACACAGCATGCACCAGTAAGACTCAGTTCCTGTAAATTCCAAGCTTTATTTATAACATCCTTCTGAAAGTTACAGCCGAGTTCTCAGTTCTTCATAAGAGAAACAAAAAAAACCAATAACACACCAACCCCTTGGAAGTGTATGCGAGGGGGAATATATACAATAGGTTTTACAAAATATCTGACTGCTGAGTCATTTGATACATTAACTGTGCTCACCAACTTTACAAATATCAGATAAGAAAGTTATTGCTACTATAAATGTAAAATGAAGGGTTTTCAATGCTGTCAGGCCTCTTCTTGACCTTTGGAGGAGGCTGAGTCGGTTGAGTGTTCTTCTTTAATGCTGAATGATGTGTCTTTATACTTTGTCCTGCTGTAGCTTTTCTCGGCCCTACTATCTGTAGCTGTCATTGCTTCTTTTGGTGGCTGAATCTTCATGCTGAGGTGGCTCATTCCACCTTTCGGTCATAGTATGTGTATCACACTTTCTGAATGTGATGACTTATGTATTTTGATGACAAAAATTTAGATGAAGCCTCTTGTTTATAATAATAATTGTATCATGGAGGCCCACCAATCCTGCGTAGGCAATTGATGCCTCAAAATTTCATCCATGGTCTCATCTGCCTCTGTGTATTTGTAGAAGTTTGGAGGCACTTCAAACAGATGGCTAATCTCATTCATAATAAAAAACAGATTCTCTACTCTGTCATAGAGACTTTGCCTAGATGCTGGCCCTGTTTCCTGTGAGTTGCTTGATCCTTGATTGATCTGATTGGTGGCAAATGTGTTCACCCTCTTTGCATAAACTTCATGTGATAGAAGTTTTCCTGCACTGTTGAGTAAGCTGGGGAGACCTCTGCCCTGTAGTGCTGCAAATTTGTCCATGAACCTGCTTACCTCTGTTTGCATATCTTGGCTTCTTCTATCTAATGTCTGTATCAGGATTTTCAGTGTGAGGACCCTCTTAATTAGCTGGATAGTCTCTGTCCTGTTGGAGATCCCAATTGCTGCTAGCTGAGGACCTGTCCGGTTATTGAGCACATTGATCATTCTGCTGGCTATCTCAGGCATACTGCCTAGAGATGCCCTTGCTCTATGCACTTCCCTTTGTGCTTTGCCTATGAGCTCCATTTGCTCATGAATAGTTTCAATGTATTGCCATTGGTCCGTTATTGATTGGCCAATGTGGGTCCACAAAAATCTTCTGATCTCAGCCACCACTTTGTCAAGGGTGAGCTCTTTCTCTAGCTCTTTTATCCTTTCCTTGAGAGTTTTTATTTCTCTCCCTTTCTCAGCCACATTCTGCTTTGATTTATCATACTTCTCATTCAGCTTGGCCAACTCATCCTTGGCTCCATTCAGTTCTGTCATCTGGGCTTCTAGGGCCTAGACCTCATTCAACAATTTCTGCATGTCCAGGCTCGGAGCCTGCTCTGTAGAAGCTGCTGTTGTTGATGTTGATGGTGCTGCTGCTGATGTTGATGGTGCTGCTGCTGCTGCTTCTGCGTGAGGAGGAGTGACCTTTGGAGGTTCCTCAAGGTTAATAACCTCTGGAGGGGGCTGAGAAGTCTGGCCTCCCTCTTTCTGCTGTAGGGCTGCCTGTAGTGTAGCCTCTGTGTCTTCCAGACTTCCTTCTGTCTGCACTAGTTGCTTGTGCAGTGCTACCAGTAATGTAGCTATCTCTTGTTCTTGCTTCTGCTGAGCAACCTCATATGTTTGGGGGTGAATGGTTGCTGGGAGCTTCACTTTCTTTCTTAGGGCTGCCAGGTCTGTATCCCTTATCTTCAACAGTGATTGTATGGCTTTGGGATCCTTGGGGTCATGCCCCAGCTCTATAATTATATCTTCCAAAGACTTGATCCTGTTGTCTTTGGCCAGGGAAGATGCTTTCTCCAACTCCAGTTGGGCAGCTGTATTGTTTAGGCTGTTTTCCAGCCTTTTTGCCAACATTGTCTTGTCTGCCAATGTTGCATAGACCATTTCACCCATTTGCTTATGGAGTTCTATTTGGTCCATAGGGTGAATGTCTTTTGCAAGATCCTCCAGGTTGGTTCTTATGTAATCTGCAGCTAACTGTGGCTGCACCGTGGTGGGCCTGAAATGACTCATGGTCATTTTTCCTTCTGAAATGTCATAGGCTACCATGAGCCTCTGCTGATTTGTGGGGGCCATCTTTAGCAACTGATTGTAGATTTGGAGCCTGAGTGGCTCATTTCTCCTCTTGATATCAGTGAATTGTTGCTTGATGCCTGCCTTTGGTATCCTTTGATGGCTTGAGGAGCTAACCTCTCCTCCAAGATTTCTCTCTTGTTCCTGCTGAAAGGAACTAGCTGACACCTCCATGCTTGGTGGGCCCATTATCACTGATTGCCCCATGGGCAACTCTTCCTCAGAGAGCGGATTCAATCTCTGCCTTTACTCCCCTTGATTTTTGGACATTGTAAGGGGAGTCTCCTGCTCTCTGTCCCTCTTCTTTCCTTTTTCCACCTTTTGTGGAGTTTGGAGCACTGAGGTCTCCACTGTCTTCTCTTGCCCAGAAGGCATGTTCTGTTGAGCCTGTTGCTCAGTAGGTGCTGGGGCCTCAGCCATTTGTTCTTACTGCATAGGCTGCCCCTCGTCTTGAGGTTCTTTTTGTTGTTCTTGTTGCTGCTCAACCTCCTTCTCTACTTGCTGCTATGTTTGTTGCTGTGTTCTAGGAGGTGATTGTTCCTGCTCCACCTGCTTGCCCTTATCTTTATTCGTTTCCTGTTGGGCAATTTCGGCTACTTTCTACTGGGCTGTGGATGATGAGGCAGCTGCTCCAATTTCCCTTTGATATGAGGAAGAAACCTGCCCACAATGTTCCAAGTCAGCGTCTTTCTCAATATTGCTAGTTTCTCTTCTTAGCATTTCTTATTTGCTAATTAGCTCTTCTAAGGTGCCTTCTTCCCAGCTTAGGGCATTGGCATACTTCTCAACATGAGGAATTTTCACATGGACATAGCCACCCAATTTGTACTTTATTCTTCTAAGGGAAATGAAGTGATTAGGGTCATAAGGCACCCACTTGAAGCTGTCTGAAGTCTGAGGGTCTCTAGAATCCTATCAGCTTCCTTCCACCCTTCTTCCTTCTTATTGTACAAAAAGGGACCCAACTGATTTCTCACTTTTAACTGCACCTTCTTGTTTTCAGCTTGGAAATGGACAAAGTTTGCATTTCCAAACCTCCTGAAGTACTCTAGGGCAAAGAGTCTCATAGGGACATATTTTGGTAGCCTATAGGGGCTCAGCTCATAGCCATATACTTTGATTATTGTATGGTGTTGGTAGAAGTACCAATCACCAATGCTGTATGCCTTTGAGAGCTGAAGGATTCTCTGCATTTCATCTGTCAATATTGGGGGAGGGGCACCCAACAACAAGATCATAGCTGGATGAATGAATAGATCAATAAATTCACAGTAGGTGTAGGGTGAATAACACAGAAGATGGCAAACTGAAGTCCAAAACACAACTGACCTTGGGCGTCCCTGGGCATCTAGCTTCTTTAGAGGGACAGGGAAGGCATTAGGTTGATAGAATAAGAATAAATGATATATGTACCTGGTGTATTTAAACACCTTTTCCCTCTCCATATTCATTAATTGCTCATGAATCTTTCTGGCAATAAAAGTAACAAAGTCATAATGTACAGCAGGAGGCATCCCTGGGGAGAAAATGGACAGCATTGCTATGATGGTTTCATCCACATCCTCATATGTCCCATAACCCAGGATGTAACTGATCAAATCTACCATCATTCTTCCTAGCTCATTAAGATATGGATATGCTATGGGAAGAGGAGTGGTCATAGATTGATACTCAGGCTGAATAAACAATTGGTTAACCCTGGAAATCTGATCCCTGGACAAGTTGCCCCGATTTGTTATCAAGTCCTGGAGGGAGAGAGGAGTTAGGGGCTTTGTAGTATGAAAGTGCAGCATTTCATTGATGGCCTCAGGGGTGATATGGAAAAATATAGAGCCTGAGGGGCTGAGGACGGCTCTCTGATAGGGGTTGTAGTTGGACATGCAATGTTTTATCAAGTCTGGGAGGACATTGACTTGAGGGAGGTTGTAAATGGGTATGTGGGAATCCCAAATTCCTAAAGTGTCAGCCCCACTGAGATGTTGGGCCTTTAATTCATTCATTAGGTGAATATTAAACTTGGCTGTCATGGGCATGGAGTCTAACATCTGGTAATCTTTATCACCTAGGGCTTTCCACTCTAGCTCTTTGTGTGGCACATTCAAAGGTTGAATATTTAGGACTATTGGTGTCTCCATGGCCAAGCAGTGGCTATGACTTGGTGCTGAACTACTTTTAGCGGGCAAGAGACCACAGAGGGTTAATTTGGCAGAGGTAAAGTCAATTGTAAGGGTAAATGAGGTGTGATAAAGGTGTTGAATACTTAACAAGAGTAATCTGATAGATTGCAGGAGCAGGCTACTCAGTTTTCCTGGTGAATTATGCCGTTTAGGTTTACAGTCCACGAATGCGCCGACAGAGTGGGAATTTGGGGAAGGGTGGATATATATGGGTTGAGTAGGTGAAATTAGACCCTACAATTGCGGGGAATGCTAGTTTTTCCGGGAATTTAATGGTAAAAACAGGTTTTTTTTACTCTTGTGAATTCAATTTTGGAGAAACATGGACGTAACTTAGCTCTGAAAGGATGCTCTAGGTAAATACCTGGTGAATTGCCGGTAATGGTGACAAGTACAGGTGGGTTGTAGGCGGCAGCGTTCTTCAGGTTGATTTCAGCAGGTTTGCGGCACTGGACGTAATTCTCATGCAGAGGAGAGCAATAGTTCTTTCAGCGAAAATGAGGAAAAAACACGAAAAAATGGCTAAATATGGACTTTTGGCTTATTGGCGCGCTTTTTGGATGACATCAGCATGACGTCATCAGGTGGGGTCAGGGTCGGATAACGTCAGCATGACATCATCGGGTGACATGGTAGTCTGTGAGTGGTCCACAGGGATTGCATAGGTGGCAGACATGCATGAGCGCTGGCGGTCGGGGGTGCTGACAGGGCACCAGGCGGACGTGATGTGGGCGGGCCGTGGTGATGGCGTGGGCAGGCGGTTTAGCAGAGTGGTAAGCGGGTTTTCTCGGACCGCCCTCTATACGGTCGCGGTATTGTCATAGGGCGCTCCGAGAGACTCTAGGGGGCGGCGCGTGGCGGAGGCCTGACGTCACCCTCTGACAGTTTCTCGGAAGCTAACTTTTGGTCGCTGATGCCCGTCCGATATGATGTGGGCCGTCGGATGGGAGGGCCCAGATCCGATGGTCGATGGAATGATAAGGTGTGCGGGCAATATTTGACTGCGGGGAGAATAAAATATTATTTTCTTTTGAAATTCGCGCCTGGCGGAAACTTTGGAAAAGTGGGTTTTCTGGGTTATTTCAGCATTTGCGGGTTAAATGGGTTTTTGCAAAGGTTAATTAATAAAGTGGGTTTTAAGGCTATTAATTCGAGCAAATCTAGGGTTAATCCCTAGGATTAATTCTTTGGTGCTCTTTGGGTTGCGCTCAAATGTTTTTTAGCGCATGAAGACCTTCAGAGTCATACATAGAGCTATAATGCGCGTGGAAGGGGATATATAGATTTTTTTGGGTTTTTTCCAAGTTTTACATAGTAATAGGGGAATAGGGGGTATAGGGAGTTAGATAGTAATACGTTAGTAGTTAATATGAATGAAAGAGGTGGATGGGGGGGAATACTAAGTTTTTATGAAATCACCTTAGCTTTTAGGAAGTAGATCAAAATGAAAAGAATATTTGCACAAGAAATGTGGCTTTCAAAGAAACTCAGAACAAATAAAAGACATTGATTTCCTTTGTGTACATGGGTGGCATAGGTATGTTAGTTATGAATGGGATAAGGGGTCATTTGGAAGTTAGACATGCTCCATTAGGCTTCTGCAAGACTGCTGTAAATAGGTCATTTGTATTGGACCCATGTTTTCACCCTTGTTTTAGGCTAGTGAAATGCCATGAACCAAACTTTCTGCAACCCCCTCTACCTACCCACTCTATTGCCTAGCATTTTTTGTTACTTCCAAGGAGGGTGCACTTAGATTTGCAAACCCTTTTGTGCCTTTTCTTTTCTCTTTGGGTTTCTTTTGATTTTCTATCTAAAGCTACCCTTATTGCTTCCAAGGCCCGAGATTAAACAGTTGGGAACCTTTCTTTCTCTACCTATCTACTACCTGCCAAGATTGAGCTGTTTGGACAGGTTTCTTTCTCTAATCTACTACAAAAATTGAAACATGGCATGACCTAGATTAGGCTGTTGGATAACCCATCCAGAAGTAAGGCAGCATCAACCGAAACAAGTATACCTTTTCCACAAGAATATGAGATCTTTGCATAACCAAAGCAGATCATATTGGCACTTCCCTTGTCAATCATGAAAAATGAAACCTATTGGTATAGGTATCTAATAGTGGCTCCACTTGGGGATGGTTTTTCTTTGAAAGACCAAGCACAGTAGGTCAGAATGCCTTGGCCATTGACTGCTGCTATCAAAACTTGAAACCTTTCTCTTTGTACTTCAAAACTGGAGGTTGTCACCTCTGTGGCACTTCTGGAATGTCAAGCTATTGGCTTCTTATTTACAGTAACCTTTTTAGTTGAACTATTTGTATGCTGAAAGAAAATATATACAACTGATTATGTACAGAAGAAAAAGACTCTGTTATATGCATGGAAAATAGTCAAAATAATGCTTCAACATCCTGCCATTGACAGGACATTCATTTAAGTCAGTCTCATCCAGATTCTTTAGGAAGTAGGTGTTGTTTCCTTGGACTGCTTGGATAACAAATGGTCCTCTCCAAAGAGAATCAAATTTCCCATGTTTTCCTTTATCTTCGCTTCTTGAATCCCACTTGAGGACTTTGTCACCTACGCTGAAATCTTCAGCTTTAGTCTTTCTATCAAAAGCCTTTTTTAACTTTTCTTGGAGAATTTGTACTCTGTTATAAACTTGGTCTCTGGTTTGCTGTAAACATATTATCTGATTGACCCTTCTTTGCATGTCATTTGGCTTAGCTTGACTTTCTTGAAGCAGTTTCATAACAGGAACCCCTAGTGATGAGGGAAATTTGGCTTCTAATCCATAGACTAACTCATATGGGCTGACACCAATGGATCTCTTGGTTGTTAGTCTATCTGCCCATAAGGCATTCACAAGTTTCTTATGCCAATTCTTCTTATTCTCTTCCAACACCTTCTTGATGATGTTTATCAGACTTTTATTTGATGATTCAGCTAGGCCATTTCCTTGAGGGTAGTATGCGGTGGAATGACCCAAGGTGATATGAAATTTGTGGCATAAATTCACCATTTTCTTGGATCTGAAAGTAGCAGCGTTGTCTATTATTATCTTGTTGGGACAACCAAATCTAGACAATATGTTGTTTTCCAAAAACTGAATGATTACTGAATCATTTGCATGTCTACATGGGATGGCCTCAATCCATTTGGTGAAGTAGTCTGTGGCTGTGAGGATCCATCTGTGCTGGTCTGAGGATGAGGGATGAATTTCCCCAATGAAATCCAAACCCCATTGCTGAAA
>APFE030338119.1:1725-12328 GCA_000404065.3 Pinus taeda | reverse complement strand
AGGGCTTTCCACTCTAGCTCTCTGTGTGGGGCATTCAGAGGTTGAATATTTAGGACTATTGGTGTCTCCATGGCTAAGCAGTGGTTATAACTTGGTGCTAAACTAGTTTTAGTGGGCAGGAGACCATAAAGGGTTAATTTTTCAGAGGTAAAGTCAATTGTAAGGGTAAATGAGGTGTGATAAAGGTGCTGAATACTTAACAAGAGTAATTTGATAGATTGCAGGAGCATGCTACTCAATTTTCCTGGTGAATTATGCCGTTTAGGTTTACAGTCCACGAATGCGTGGACAGAGTGGGAATTTGGGGAAGGGTGGATATATATGGGTTCAACAGGTGAAATTAGACCCTGCAATTGTGGGGAATGCTAGTTTCTCCGGGAATTTAATGGTAAAAACAGGGTTGTTTTACTCTTGTGAATTCATTTTTGGAGAAACATGGACGTAACTTAGCTCTAAAAGGATGCTCTGGGTAAATACCTGGTGAATTTCCGGTAATGGTGACAAGTACAGGTGGGTTGTAGGCGACAGCGTTCTTCAGGTCATTTTCAGCAGGTTGGCGGCAGTGGACGTAATTCTCATGCAGAGGAGAGCAATAGTTCTTTCAGCGAAAATGAGAAAAAACGCGAAAAAACGGCTAAATATGGACTTTTGGCTTATTGGCACGCTTTTTGGATGACGTCAGCATGACGTCATCGGGTGACGTGGTAGTCTGTGAGTGGTCCACGGGGATTGCATAGGTGGCAGACACGTAGGAGCGTTGGCGGTCGGGGGTGATGACAGGGCGCCAAGCGGAAGTGACGTGGGCGGGCTGTGGCGATGGCGTGGGCAGGCGGTTTAGCAGAGTGGTAAGCAGGTTTTCTCGGACCGCCCTCTATACGGTCACGGTATTGTCAGAGGGCGCTCTGAGAGACTCTAGGGGGCGACGCGTGGCGGAGGCCTGACGTCACCCTCTGACAGTTTCGCGGAAGGTAACTTTCGGTCGCTGATGCCCGTCCGATATGATGTGGGCCGTCGGATGGGAGGGCCCAGATCTGATGGTCGACGGAACGATAAGGTGCACGGGCAATATTTGACTGCGGGGAGAATAAAATATTATTTTCTTTTGAAATTCGCGCCTGGCGGAAACTTTGGAAAAGTGGGTTTTCCGGGTTATTTCAGCATTTGCGGGTTAAATGGGTTTTTGCAAAGGTTTATTAATAAAGTGGGTTTTAAGGCTATTAATTCGAGCAAATCTCGGATTAATCCCTAGGATTAATTCTTTGGCGCTCTTTGGGTTGCGCTCAAATGTTTTTAGCGCTCGAAGATTTTCAAAGTCATACATAGAGCTATAATGCTCGGGGAAGGGGATACACAGATTTTTTTGGGTTTTTTCCAAGTTTTACATAGTAATAGGGGGTATAGGGAATTAGATAGTAATAAGTTAGTAGTTAATATGAATGAAAGAGGTGGATGGGGGGGAATACTAAGTCTTTATGAGCTCAACTTAGTTTTTAGGAAGTAGATCAAAATGAAAAGAATATTTGGACAAGAAATGTGGCTTCTAAAGAAACTCAAAACCAACAAAGACTTTGATTTTCTTTGTGTACATGGGTGGCATAGGGATGTTAGTCATGAATGTGATGGGGAAAACTGGAAGTTAGACATGCTTCACTAAGCTTCTGCAAGATTGCTGCAAACAGGTCATTTGTACTGGCCCCCAAACTTTCTGCAACCCCCTCTACCTACCCACTCTATCACCTAGCATTTTTTGTTACTTCCAAGGAGGGTGCACTTAGATTTGCAAACCCTTTTGTGCCTTTTCTTTTCTCTTTGGCTTTCTTTTGATTTTCTATCTAAGGCTACCCTTATTGCTTCCAAGGCCCCAGATTAAACAGTTGGGAACCTTTCTTTCTCTACCTATCTACTACCTGCCAAGATTGAGCTGTTTGGATAGGTTTCTTTCTCTAATCTACTACAAAAATTGAAACATGGCATGACCCATCTTAGTCTGTTGGATCACCCATCCAGAAGTAAGGCAACATCAACCAAAACAAGTATACTTTTTCCACAAGAATATGAGATCTTTGCATCATCAAAGCAGATCATATTGGCACTTCCCTTGTCAATCATGAAAAATGAAACCTATTGGTATAGGTATCTAACATATAGCACCATCACCTACAATTTTGTATGAACCATGGGTTGATGAAGTAAAGTTGGTAGCCCCAGGAGTTGCAGCATTCTTGCTGCAATATTGGCACTCATCATCCAGTATGAGTTTAAATTGAGTTGGAAATTAGATCACTCAGTTTACTGAGTTAAGTTCAGTTAAATTAGTTGTAAATTCTTTTTGGAACTAATATAGGACTAACAGCCAGTTGGTGCACTAATCCATCCACTAGTGGTACTCTAGTTAACTAAAGACTCCCTCATGAGAAACTCATGCATGTCAATTTAGAGAAACACCCAATTGAGACTAGAGTGTAGGGACAATGTACTATTAGTTGTATTATTTACTGGAGTGAAAATATCATGCATGCATCAAAGATTAATCCTATGTTTTGATTGAACAATTTTGGAAGCATGAAATCCCTTTAAATACGGGTTATTCATCCTAGGGATTACGCAAGATATTAAGGGCTTGGAAAGCTACAGAATTCACTAAGTGTTGGCCAAGAGCTAACTTGTGAGCTGAAAGAGTTGAGCATACTTGTGCAGAATTTTTCTAGTGATAAAAAGCTTTGTATATTCACTCATATTTCAGATATATGCAATACAAATAGTGAGGTTTTGAGCAATGGCTTTCCCTAGATACATCTTGTGTTATGTGCCATTGATTTATCTTCTTCTTGTTCATATTCTTTTCATCAATCTATTGGCTTCCAATGGTTGAAAGTAGAAGTAGATTCTTGTCCCGTGCTTTTGTACATTGCATGAGCTTGTGAATCTACATGATTTTATACAATATAGACCACTATGCTCTAACCAATCAAACTGTGAAATGTGATTTCCAATTCATGTTTAAAGGTCACATTGGAATTAATGAATCCAAATGGAATTCTTTTAAAAGCTAACATGCCCACTCCATTTGAAACATTATTTTATGTGTGCCATGTTCTGACACTAGAACCTAGTTGTAACCCAAAAACCCATCCAACAAGGAGAACATTTCTGACCCCGACATTGTCTGTAGGATTTCCATCAATGACACTAGATAGCTATATTTGTCTAAGGCACGATTAAGATTATTGAAATAGACACACAATTGTATTTCCCCATACTTTTTTATTACTGGGACAAAATTGGAGACCCACGTTGAATGTTGCACTTTAAAGATGATCTGAGCATCCCACAACTTATTCAACTATTTCTGAATCAGAGGCTCAAGTGTTGGATGAAATTTCCATAAATTTTGTTGAAAAGGTTTTTCCCCTTCATTGATTAGAATCACATGTTGGATTATTCATGTGTCATAAGTTTTAAGATCATCATATGTCCAGGCGAAGACATCTCGATATTACTTGAAAAAGTTGATAAAGCCTTTCCACTCTCAAAGTGTGCAACAAGTACCGATAGTGACAAACCTCATATCTTTTTCTGTACCAATATTAATAGGTTCATACGATAGAGTTGAATTGTAAGTCTTTGCATTCATCGTCCCTTTAAATTGATTCTACAAGTCATATAATTTTCCAAGTGACACCACACCCTTAGGCATGTGGTTTTCTTTGTTTTCTTGGGTTTCATCTTACAATACTTTTTTGTGCTCGTCCTTGTCAATGGTTGCATCCTTGAATAGATCAACGTTCACTATAAAGTCCAACATTTGTTGTTTATCATTGGAAATGCAAAAGTTAGTGACATTATCAGGGATGGATGGATTATAAATAATTTCAATAGAAAAATTGTCCCCAAGCAGTGACAACCTAGCAACAACATTTATTAATGTATTTGCAGCAATGTTATGTATCCTAGGAACAAAAACAATGTTGAAATCTTGTATTTGAAAAATTAAATTCCATACCTCTTGTTGATAACCTTTGAGATTAGGTGAAACACAGTGTATAGTATTTCATACATGTCATACGACAATTTCAGAGCCACCTATTTCTTTGAGAACCCCAACTTTGAGGTTGATGGCTTTCTTCAGACCCAAGATGAGTGCTTTGTATTCTGTGACATTGTTTGGTGCACTCAAATTCCAAGCAACAACATATCATATGTTTTCTATTTTCCGAGTCTACTAAAACACAACCAACTCCAAAGCCCTCCTACATTTTCGAACCGTCAAAATATAAAATAAAAGAATTAAAAATACTATAGAAATGTCCTACATGAGTACTACCTATGTCTATTGTACAAAGGTCATTATCACTAGTTGGATTTCTAGGAAGGAGTTCCAATTGTTCTTCTGGTGGGACTGGTGAAGGCTGAGTTAGATAGCATATGTGATCTACTTCTAGAAAGAAATTTTTGAAAATCATTTCTGCGAAGCCCATTGGTTCAATTTTCTCTTCAAGTTGTGTCATGGTATTCTTCATGTATCAACTTGAATACGATTATTCCTAACCTTATATGGAATCCATAAGTGAGACCACTCTGTCACACAATATCCTTGGAGTTTATTGGAAAAATATCTGCTTAGCAATAATCGATAGGCTTCTGGGATGTCCACAACTAGAATGTTTATGCACTGATGAACTCTATGATCAGAAGAAATATGGATAAGAACATTGTTGAGCTCACCAATAGCCTAGACAAAATATTTTTCGAGTTGTATAATCTCTGCATCAATTTTATTCCATTGTGCATTGATTTTCTTAGAAATTGATAATGGCACAACATTTGTGGATGCATTGGAATCAACTAAACAATTTTGAACATTATAATTGAAAATTTCAAACATTAATATAAATGATGGGAAAATAGTGTTAGAATTTAGATTTACAACATTTAGAACATATTCAAGGATATCACGAGTTACCAGACATTACCTACAATGCATAAACTTCTTTACCTATTGGATTGTGCAATGAGACTGCTTAGAGAATCAGTTCATGTTGTCCCATTATCCTTGTGAGCTCGAAGAGTGAAATGTTTGCATGATCTCTCTTCATGTCTTCAACATTATTGTAATCTATATTTACCATCGCAAGAGGATGTGTTGGCTTGTCAAGTGGTGTAAATTTATCCATTGTATCAGGAGTAGTGGACTTGTTTTTGTTGTTGCTACAACTTTTCTTTGAAGAAGGAGCACCTTTGAACTTGTTCTATGAATTCTAAGCAGGATTTGTTGGTGCCAAAATTCTGCACAACAACTGCTTCTTAATCTCCTACTTAGAAATAGGTCCTTTTCTCCTAAGATTGTAATGATTAGTTGACTTCTTGGGAGGAGCTTCACTCGTTGTTGGTTGATCAACACTCTGCTTTTCAATGATGTGTATGATATTGAACATGTTTATTGAATGTTCAACACCCAAACTATCTTTGGTCGCGGTAGGTTTGCTCATTTCTTCATTCTGCTTGGACTATTATTTTTTCAATAAGGTGTCAATGAGATTCACCATCATAGTGTTCATATTGTGATTCCACTATGGGCATGTCTTCTCAGAATGTTTCTCTTGATGGAAAGTGCAAAATTGGTCCATGCCCAAACATTCAATGTTGAACACTGCATTGGAACTCTGAGCAGATTTGGCATGTTGTGAGTTGCTGTTTCTTTTGAATAATGGTGGCTTTGAGCACTTTTTGTTGGTGGTTGATGCTTTGCTTTACCGTCTCTTCAATTCTGAAACTTTGTTCACAAGCAACTTTAGATATTTGGTCAAGCTTTCCATGTCAAAAGAGTCTTTTTCCTTTGTTTTGCTAGAAGAGGCTTGGTTTTTCTTACTAGATTCTCTGGAGTCTTTGGAATTGTCATCATCTACAATGAATCCAATGGATTGCAAAACTTACTCTACAATGAGAGCTTCTACAAAGTTCAAGGCCAATGTTTCCTTCGCAACTCTCTTGACGAAAATGGAAATATTAGTTAGCAAGGAAGATGTGTAATAATACCTAGTGATATGATCATGAGGTTTCACATCCATTGGGAACTTGTTCAACAATCACATAAACCTTTGATTGAAATCTTTATTTCTTTCTTTTCCCCCCACATTCAAATTCTAGAGTTCTTTCAATAACATGGTAGGATTCTTATCATTAATAATTTTTTTCCAGAAACAACTTCTTATGCCATATTGTTTTAGTTTCAGATCGAATTGGATGGACGATTGTTATTGGCATACAAACACTCTACCTTCAAATGTATATTGAAAAATTTTGCAAGCGACATCATTGAAACGTACCTCAAGCATCCGTAGATGCGTGTAGAACTCATCTATATGATCTTTGGTTTTAGTCTTCTTGTCTGGATCAAACTTTGACAATATATTTTATAGATTGTTGGGAATCTTGTGAACGTTTGCTAGAAGAGTGAGTGGCTCTTGGGGCATCCAATCCAAATCTCCATCATCCATGTCTTCATCTTTGTCCTCCTCCTCTTCTTCTGAATTTGAAGAAGCTTCTCCCTCCTGTTAGGATGTGATGTAATCAGGGTGCTCCTCGTCAGAAAAATGAAAATATTTTCCTTTGTTGTCTGGATTCTCATCAACAGGTGAAATTTCCCCTTACTTTTCTACAGGTTGAACCAATTCCTCAAGGGTTGCGATAACTAAATCTTCCATTGATGAGACCAATACGCCACTAGGTGTGACTTATTTCTTCAAAATCTTATGAGGAAGAATTGCAACAACACGGAGTAAACCAAGAGATATCACAAACTAATGAGTGATAGGTCGAATAACCCAGATTTGGTCATAGTAATTTCAAAGGATTGTACTAGGATGGACTGAATAGTTTCTTCATTTTCAGGGATATGAGTGGGAGTGGAAATGGGAATATTGTTGCCTTGCACGAAAGTATATTTGTTAGGATGCGGAGAAATTTCAGCCATCAAAAGGTGACATCCCTCCTTCCATCACCAAAATGTTGAAAACGCTAGATACTGCCAACATACAAGGGGGTCTCCCTGATGAAAAGTCCCAATTAGACTTCACACCATTTGATGTGGGAGCCCTTTTG
This sequence comes from Pinus taeda, assembly GCA_000404065.3. Lineage (NCBI taxonomy): Eukaryota > Viridiplantae > Streptophyta > Pinopsida > Pinales > Pinaceae > Pinus > Pinus taeda. The sequence goes on along the minus strand of APFE030338119.1, from coordinate 5,227 downwards.
GAAATAAGGCTCGACTACCTTATGTTCTTAAAGATATGCCTTGGCTTCAATGTTCAACATGAGAGAGTAATACATAGGTAATTTCGAATTAGCAAGTGAGTGTGACTTGTGGAATGTTCAACTGTGGAATGTATCAGGGTTGTTCTACTTAAAGGGGAAAGGAAAGTGGGCCTTGTATAGACAAGTAATAGAAATAATCTAGAAAATACAAGTAGGCATATACATATGAATGAATTCTTGAACAACTAGTGAAATAGTTCATATAGAAGCAACAATTGTTAAAACACATACAACACACCTTCAAAAATATAAGTACCAAAGCCACAAAAATAATTCAATTTCCTTAGTATAGATGAAAACAACATACATCGCAAACATTCAAGGAATAGTCTTACAATATTACGACATACATATGAAAGTGTGTTGGCTCCGCAAGATTTTGAAATTAAGTAAAAGTTCCATGATACATCAAGATAGTGAACACTACTAGCTCCAATAGTGGATCATTAGAGTAACCACTTGCTCCTCCAAAATAAATATCTTCCTCTCTAACACCTGGTAGGAGGAGCCAAGGTGAAAATCATTTTACATGAGAAATGAGGGTTGGGGTGATCATTCACTTCCCTTGTGACCCTTGGACTACCCTCATGATTGTTTGACTTCTTCATGACCTTTCAACTTCCTACATGACTTTTCACATTACATGGATGACTCTTGGACTTCCACTTCACATTATATTTCTCCAATATTGAATTTACGTAATCCACAAAATTATGTGGCACATGATGACTCATCATAAGACATGACATGAGACTAATGACATGGACTTCATGATGACATGGAAATGTCAAGCCACTCTTCATTGTTGCTTCCTTTGTGTCTTCCGGAAAGATTGAACATGATCTTCTTCTTCATCCTCCACATTTATTGGAGATCAAAAGTCTTCAATATGAACTTGATCCTTAGCTAATGTTGCAATCTGATGTCCCTTTGTGCTTCATTATTGATCAGCTTGTTTTGTAGCTTCAAAGGTGTCTTCTACTTGTGTCTTCCTCTCCATCTCATTCATCATCATCCTGTCATAACATGATAGAAGACCTGCAACTAAAATCCACTCGTGACAAGGTGATATCAGTTCAATAAACCTATAGTCTAACATGATTCATGGTAACCACTGACTGAGCTAGAATCAGGTGGTAGGTTGGGAGTTAAACTCGGGTATTTTGAAATTGCATAGCTCAGGAGGCCAAGGGTCAAGACTGAGCTTTGTGACTATGTAGTGTGCAATTCAGGCTAGCAAGGTCTTGTCAACTATAGTTGAGCGACTCAAGAGGTCAGGGTGAGGGCTAGAGGCTCGAGGTTTCCCACTGTGTAGTTATGGAGAGAGTGAGGCAAAGGGATTTCATAGTTGCACATTTCAAGATCTCAAGGTTGAGGCTTGATTCTTGATATTGCATAGTGTGTAGAGGATACTAGATGAAGGTAGGGATTGTGTAGTTTTGGAGCTCAAGGATCGAGACTAAGCAGTATGACTATGCAATGTACAATTCAGGGAGGCAAAGACTATGCATTGCGTAATGTCAAGAGGCAAGGTTGAGGCTTGAGGACTGAGACAATGCAATGTACAATTCAAGATGGTTGAGTGATGCTAGGTTGTTGAGTCAGGGAGTTTTCTAGATTTGGATAGGTGTGGGACCAGTGAGGCCAAAATGAACAGTGATAAGAATTGAGTATGATCACACAATTATAATACTTGATGATACAACATATATCATCCATAACACGTGAACAACATACTTTCCTCAATTCAATGACATTGCGATGACTTATCCTGAGTGTGACACTAAAGATACACTTTGCAACGATACTGATGACACTTGTGCGACAGTGCTTGAAACTTTTGAAATGAGTGTGATACACATGATGAGAATAACTCATTAACACAAATATTATCCCTTGAAACAAACTGAAACCACATATGTGTGATGTGTGACACTTGCCTATGCTAAAAGATGACACTTTGATTTTCTTCAAAATGGGACAAGAATAATTAAGGCAAACACATGTGATGACTCTTAATACTTGTGACGATAGTATGTAAACTCAAAGTAGGCTCCAAAATTTGGATGTAAGCCAAAATTTTGGAGGTTGTTGTAGCAATGAGAAAGGATCCCTGTCCCTCAAAAACAAAGGGATGTTAGAAGCTTCCTTGGATTGGTTGGATATTACTGAAGATTCTTTAAGGACTTTAGAAAGTTGGCTTCACCCCTGTTTGTACTGTTGGCTAAAGATACATACTTTTGTTGGACAACTACATATCAAGAGGCATTTGAATAACTAAAAGAGAAGTTGACCACTACACCAATCCTTAGAGGCCTCAATTTGGAATTCCTTTCCACATCCATATAGATGCACCAGATAAAGTTGTAGGAGCACCCTTATGACAAATGGAAGATAATTTTGTTGAAAAGTGTGCAACAAGAAATGTTTGTTGAGAATGCAACAAGATGATGGAGATTAGTGGAAAGGAGTCGCCTTCACTAAGTGGTCCCGCAGGCAAGTTTTGGCGCAAAGTCTATTTTTAGACATATGGATCATGGTCTATGAGTTGCAGGATGCTGTTTATGGATGATTGGTCATGTTGGGAAAAATAGATGGACTTCTATTTTTTGGATCACAACGGTGTGATCAGAGTCTATTTTTAGACTGTCAGGTAAAAATAGAAACAGTCAAATATTATTAGCCCTTAGTAATATTTGGACTCTAAACTTTATCTTATTCTCTTGGAGCACTTCAGTTGGAGCTACAGATGTGGCACATGCAATTGCCTGAAGGAATCACGTGGTTACCTATGGGTTGACTGAGCTATTGCATGAAGGACTTCAGTTAGAACTCAAGTGGTTGAGTTCTATGGAGTTAGATGAGCAGTTAATGGAGTTGTGTTCAGTTTGACTTAGTTGAACTAGTTGTATTTAGTCTAACTGGCCAATAGAATAAGTGATGAGTTGTGTGAATTAGTTATTAATTAATTCACTAATTATTAACTCATAATGCAACTGAAGAATACATCAATTAACTCAGTGCATGGACAATTTAGTGGAGACAAGTGTTAGAGGTAAGTGAAAGGGCGAGTTGTGACTATCAATTGTCCATGAGATTTGCACATGTAATGGATTGAGTAACGCCAATGAGGCCAAGGGAAATTGTAGCTTTTGCTCACGTAATTTTTCCAAGTAAATACGATTTTTCTTGAGCCATTATCATTCATTCTCAACAGGTATTGTGCAGTGGAGGCATGCAAGCAGTGGAGGAGATTTGGAGATCAGATCTGAGTTGTATTGTGTGTAACAGGTGGAAATAGTGTTGGATACTTGTGAAGAGTATTGTACTATGTTTGTTACATGTTCTCAATCAATATAATATACAGATAGTTGGGGTTTTTAGCAAGATGCTTTCCCCGGGAAAATACTGTGTTGATATGTGCGATTGATGCTTCTATGTG
>APFE030338116.1:344449-364110 GCA_000404065.3 Pinus taeda | reverse complement strand
CTTCATATCACTTAAAGTTTTGTTATAACAGAACCCTTAATGGGAATGGGCACCGGGACCCAAACTAGGTCACCAAATAGTAAGCCATGCGAGCTATAGGAACCGAACCCTAGCATAAGGGTCTATAGACCTTAGCCAGCCTTCAACCAAAGAGAAATAGCCATTAATGAGTAAAATAAAATTCATACCGGTGAATACCCAGAAGGCATATCGGCCCGAGAGCGTCTCACCATCTAGTGCCAACTGCAACTAGGTTATGGCTAGAAGAAACCCGCAAACAAGGAACCATATGGTTAGGAACTGTGTGGAAATGCAAGCATGAAACATGGCTAAGTTATATACCAAACGAAATAATGTAGAAGTGGAAAAATAGGCGGTATAGGGATAAACCAGCCATGCAGTTACTTGGTGGTGAAACTTGGTAGCAGAGGTTAGTTTCAGAACCTCGCATGCCCTTTCCTCAGCAATCAAACCCTGAAACTGAGTCTGCCTAAGCCTGCGGCCGAGACAGGAGATGGAGCAACTTTCCAGATCTTTCCATGAAAGAATGGGGCTACCTGTCGGCACCAAGGGTAGAGTAAGTTGGCAGGTCTTCATTATAGCTATTGGATCATTGTTCAAGCCGCGTAGCCGTTGATGCATGAGTGATCCCGAGGTGGTAGCTGTAGCCTGCCCATGCCATGTACGGGCAGGACAAACAGTGAATGCACATTCAATAACAAGCAGTGACTCAAATCAACATAACTAAGCTTAAACGACTACACATCGTTAATCTGGGTACACTTGTAGGGAGTACACGAACCAACAGGTGGGATTCATGCCAACCACCAATAGGGCAAGACATATAAAAGAACTCTGCGTGGAAATCGATACGACCTTATCTGAATAATCAAGGGAATTAAAATGATGTGACCAGATTCTTAGCAGGAGTTAATTACTAGTCATTATGTGAGGTGTACTTAAGATCAAATGAAATGTATGAATGCCAACCATATAATGTATGAATAACAATGTTGTAGCGAATAAATATAAATGTGGATATTGGTAATCTTTATATGTAAAAAAAAAAAATTGTTCTGGGTACATGACAATTGGTATTAGAGCCCAGTTTCAAAAATTGTGGCCTTTGGGACAAACACTAGGGGGATATCAAAAAAAAAAACTAAAAACAAACGAAGTAAGAACATTACAAATTTTTCAGTTACAATTCTACTTATATTTACAAGGAAGCAGTGAGTGTGTTGACTTTTCTTTTGGTTCCATTTTTAGGCTAAGATCAGAGGAAACAAAACAAAAGATAGTCAATATGCGAAGGGCAGGCAATGCCCCACATAGGTTTGTAGCAGGTCAGGGACCTGCAACTAGCCCTAGGAATAGCCCAAAATTATGGGTACAGCTTGGAGAGGAGACCCGCAATACGAACCTTGCAATATTGGAGACGGTGCAGGAACTGAAAAATGAAATGGCTTGATTACGAGAGGACAAAACAAGGTTAACCATGGAGGAGGAAATAATTTTAAAGAGCCTATCAGACAAGCAGAAAGAGTCTTTAAGTAGAATGCTTCCAAGCAGCAGACATCGAAAAGGCAACGGATAGAGTTGTAAGGGGAATTATGTAAGATAAAACCACCACATTTTGACGACGAACAAGAGGAAACAGCTGAGGCATGGTTGATAAATATAAACAAATACTTCCAACTATATGAATACGATCACAACCTGAAGGCACGATTGACCATCTTCCAATTACAGGGAAAAGCCACCCTGTGGTGGGAGGAAATGAAGATCGTAAGAGGAGTAAGTGAACAAAACATAGCGTGGGAGAAATTTCAAAGGTACTTTAAGGAAAGATACCTGACCGAGCATTTTTATGACGAAAAGGCAAGAGAATTCCATGACTTGCGGCTGGGGCAGCAAACCATGGACGAATTTATCACTCATTTTACTTCATTGCTTCATTATGTGCCTTATATTAGAGAAGAAAAAGCTAAAGTGCAGAGGTTTGTTAGTAGTTTACCTTCGAATATGCAGGGAAGGATTGAGTTTGACAATCCAAAGACAATGGATGAAGCAATTCGTAAAGCCAAAATTTGTTACCAGCAGAGTAAACAGAAGGGGAAATTCTAGGCAAAATATGGAGTGACAAGAGGAGCAATAAGCTGGCTGGAAACAATAAGCGAAATTGTGGTAGTAGTAACAAGGGTTTTGGCAAGGGACAAAGCAGCAGAAATATACAGAAAAATTCGCTCAAGCCCAAGCCAACCAATGAATCCAGAATCAGTGAGAAATCTGTAAAGTTGGACAGTGAAGGGGCAGCAAGGCCTCCTGTGCAGTGTTGGCATTATGGTGGACCTTACTACGTTAAAAATTGTCCTCAACAAAAAGGGACCGAACAAGTTTCCGAAATTCAGGAAGCGTCGACAGTCGGTGATATAGGATGAAGTTTACCACAGATTAATGTGGCCTTGGAGGATCGTCAAGCAGAATACCAGCTAACCATGGTGGAATTCAAAGGTAAAATCTCAGACCTACTGTATCTGTTTTAATTGATCTTGGAGCCACATTAAGTTATATTAGTGATAAGGTTGTAGAGCATTGTAAATTACAACCTGTTAAATTCAAGAATCCGTGGCTAGTACAACTGGCTATAGGGGCCAAGAGGTGAGTGCTTTCAAAAATCAATAATTGTTCTCTAAAGATAGTAGGGCAGCGAGTGTTGGCAGATTTAAATGTGCTCCCCCTTGGTTCATATGATGTTCTGATCAGCATGGATTGGCTAGAAAAACACTATTCCTTAGTCAATTGCAAAACAAAGACCATTTATTATAGAGACGAGCTTGGATCAAGGCAAGAAATGCAAGGGATTAAGCGGCCAGTACAGGTTTGGCCAATAACCGCCTCTCAGTTAGCAAGATGCATAAGGAAGGGGTGTCATATCTACGCCATCCAAGTGGGCTATGCTAACTCGAAAGATAAAATAGCTGCATTGGATAACATCCCTGTGGTACAAGAATTTGTTGATGTGTTTCTGGAGGAGATTCCCGGACTACCACCTAAACGGGATATAGACTTTATTATCGAATTGATACAAGGGGCATCTCTAGTATCTAGAGTGCCCTACAGAATGAGTACACCAGAGTTGACAGAGTTAAAAATACAATTACAAGAACTGTTAGACAAAAACTATATTTGTCCCAGTGTGTCTCCTTGGGGAGCTCCAGATTTTTTGTTAAGAAAAAGGACAGGACCCTTCGCATGTGCATAGATTATCATCAGTTAAACAAACTGACAATCAAAAATAAGTATCCTCTGCCCCATATTGATGAACTTTTAGACCAAGTGAAAGGCGCAACAATATTTTCCAAGATCGATTTGCGATTAGGGTATCACCAAATTAGGATTAAGGAAGAAAACATCGCTAAAACAACTTTTAGAACAAGGTATGGTCATTACGAATTTGTGGTGCTAGCCTTTGGGTTAACTAACACCCCACAACTATTATGTGCTTAATGAACAATATATTCCATCAATATTTGGATAGATTTGTACTAATATTTATTGATGATATACTTATATATTCCCGCACTATGGAAGAGCACAAGGAGCACCTCAGATTAGTGTTGCAAATCCTTCAAGAACACCAGTTATATGCCAAGTTAAGCAAGTGTGACTTATTCAAGGAAAAAATACAGTATTTGGGCCATATAATCATGAAAGAAGGGATCATGGTGGATCCCAAAAAGATAAGGACCATAATGGAGTAGCCCGTACCGAAGGATGTAGCAGACATTAGGTCCTTTATGGGGTTAGATGGCTATTAAAAATGATTTTTAGAGGGGTTCTCAAGATTAGTGTATCCTATCACTTCCTTACAAAAAAAAGGAAGGGCTTTCAGATGGACTCCAGAATGCCAAAAAAAATTTCAGCAGCTTAAGCATCTGCTCACCGCTGCAGCCATTCTGAGAAGAGCTGACCCTAATAAGGACTATGTGGTGTGCACTGACGCAAGCAAGGTAGGTGTAGGAGGCGTGTTGATGCAATTAGGGAAAGTAATTGCTTATGACTCGAGGAAACTAAAAGAACATGAGCAGAAATATTCCGCTTATGACCTAGAATTGGCAGCAGTTATACACGCCTTGAAGATGTGGCAACACTACCTTATGGGAAGAAAATTTTTATTGCTAATAGACCACCACAGTTTGACCAATTATTTTAGCCAGCCCACTTTAAATGCTAGGTAGGCACAGTGGGTGGATTTCGTAAGTGGTTTTGACTTTGAAATCAAACATTTGAAAGGGAAAGAAAACCAGGTGGCGGACACGTTAAGTCAAAAATTACAGTGTTTATATGAAATTTCTTGTAGCGAATGGAAAATCCCCTTCGAGGAGATGATTAAAAAGCAGCAGAGCAAGATGTTGTATACTAGCAGATAAAACAACAAGTATAGCAACATACTAGCAAGGAGCAAGAATATGGGGTGGATGGTGTTGGAATGTTGTACTACAAGAAGAGGCTATATATGCCAAATCAGAACAACATTAAGAATCTGATTTTAGATGAATTTCCTATCAGACACTATGCTGGACACCCAGGATATCAGAAAATGATCACTGCCCTCCGAAAAGAATATTACTAGCTGGGTATGAAGAGAGATGTGGTGGAATACTTGACACATTGTTTAGAATGTCAACAAATCAAGTTAGAACACCAACAACAAATCAAGTTAGAACACCAACACCCTGCTAGGTTATTGCAACCATTACCCATTCCAGAATGGAAGTGGGAGACCATATCTATGGACTTCATAACCGGTTTACCCAAGAAAAGGAAAAATAATGACTCCATCATGGTGGTGGAGGACAAATTAAGTAAATCAACACATTTTATACCTGTGTAGTCTACTTATAGAGCTGTGCAAATCGCCCATATTTTTATGCAGAATATATTTAGGTTGCATGGGCTACCAAAAACAATAATTTTAGACTGTGATGTTAAATTTACATCGGTCTTTCAGAAAACATTGTTTGCATAATTAGGGACTCAGCTAAATTTTAGTACAGCATATGACCCTCAGACTGATGGGCAAAGAGAATAGGTGGACCAGGTGGAGGAAGATATGCTAAGGGCATACGTAATGCAACAACCGACCAAGTGGTAACATTACCTGCACTTGGTCGAGTTTGTGTATAATAATAGGTATCATACATCATTGCAAATGAGTTCGTTCAAAGTACTTTATGGGTGAAAGTGTCGCACCCCCTCAAGTTGGGGTGCATCGGAAGACAAATTGATTTTAGGTCTCGAAATGCTTAAAGAGATGGAGGACATGGTTAAGAAGGTACGATCCAAAAGGATTTGAGAAAAAAGGAGCACGTTACAGTGGAGCGAGTGTGCTAAGTTGGCCCCCCGATTTTGTGGACCCTTTCAGGTCTTAGCAAGGATTGGGCCGGTAACCTACCAGCTCGTTCTGCCAAGCCACATATGGGTCCACAACATTTTCCATGTTTCCTTCCTAAAGAAATATGTTTATGATCCCAAACATATAATGAGATGGCACGATATACAGATGAAAATTTATATCTAATTAATCAGTTCAAATGTTTCCGTTTAAAAGAAAAACTGACTCCAGATGTTGCATGTTGCAGGTCGAACCGGAAGGGGAAATCCTGGTCAAACCGTTGAACATCCTCGACTAGAGAGAAGTTTTGCTACGGAAGCGAGCTATTACCCAAGTTAAGGTGCAGTGGTAGCACTTCTGGCCTGATGAGGCTACCTGGGAAGATGAATAGCTCATGAAAAGGGCTTATCCAGGGTTGTTCATGGCCAGAAGACATTGGGACGATGTCTAATTTTTGTGGGGGAGATGTGATGCAACAGGATAAATGTAAATATTTGATTTTGTTGTGGTAAATGGTAAACTGAATTGATTCTTATTATCTGGTTGGATTTAATAATATTTTATGTTTAAAAAAAACGTTTTATTTAAGATATGGCAATCTCTCAGGAAGACAGTTGTTGTCTTCCCAAGAAACCCTAACTGTTTTCTAACTAGAAAGTTTTTCCAGATGAAAAGAGAGTTAGGGATCACTGTGCTGTAAGGACAGGAAGGAGAGATAGAGAAAAGGGAAAAGGCTAAGTCTGGTGATGATGACCAGATAGCCAAGCATGAAAGTGCCAACAACTTGTTGAGGATTGTGGTCCAGCAAGAGCTTGGGGGAGATTCTGGTCTCGAAAGATGAATCTCAAGGTTGGGTGGAAAATTGGAAGTGGGACGAACAGAGAAGGCCCAGCTTCTAAAGTACTTGTAATTTGCAGCGGTGTGGGTAAGTGAAGAATACTTTTAACAATTCTGCAAGTAATTTGGGTAGAATAAAAGCATTATATTAAATTAGCTTCACTGTAAAGTACTGTGTTAAATTAACTACAATGTAGGTACAGTATTAAATTAACTTCACTGTAGGAATCCCAAGAGCTTACGAGCGTTACAGTCTTTTGTGTCAAATGGGAGGAAAAGAATCAAATGGAACATAACTTGACCTATAGTTAATATATTTTCTTTAAAAGAAAAATGAGAAAAAGAATAGCAGTGGAAACACCTGAAACCCTATAGGAAGGTGACCATTATCTTGCTATTACTGAACAATTATAGTTGTCTATTGAATTAGACTGGGCACAAATATAGGTGGCTATGTAATGAGGGTTTTATCGGACAAGTAAAACTATGACGCCTCTGATACATAAGAATTATACACTTGAATTAATCAAGATTATGTATAAAAATTAGTAGAGGTCTGAGAAGTAAGAAAATAATACAAAACTCAATGTCGTGAAACAACTATGGAGGTAGAAGCATCCATTAATTTCTTAAAAAAAAAGAAATTCAGACCTTGAGTGGAAATTACCATTTAGAGAGGAAACCTTTCAATGATAGGAACAGGTGAGGGTTTAGTATGGTGAATCTTTACTTTCGATACCCTTACGTGGAAAAGTCTAGTTAAGAGGGTTGCTAGGATCTTAGGATAGGGGCCACGAGTGTGACAACAGCCGATCAGAGACAACCTAAAGAAATGGAATGATAACCATTAGGGGACAACGTCTCCACTTTCAGCACGGAGATGAAACCCGAGCCTTGTCTCGGAGGAAACCCCCCCTCAAATAGTTAAACAACAATCATATTAAGAGGCTACAAATTAAACAGAGAACCAAATAATGAAATTGCTAAACATTAGAGCAAAACATTCAGTTCATAACGTAAATTGATAACTGAGCCATAGCATTATCGGAAACAGAGTTAACAAATTTCATTAAACTATGACAGTGTCGACAGCTAGGTAACTCAAATCAGAGTGTAAAACCATTGAAAGAAAAGCATCATGATATATTTGAGTTCCATCAAAAAAAGACTGCCATGCATAGCCCGAAGTGGGGAAATGAATGAAATAGACAGAAATTGTTGTTAATTCTACACAAAAGCCCGTGATATGAAATATGTCATGAGGTCACCCAAAATTCATAAAGTGGACCTGATAAAAATTAGCAGATAATTTACATGTATAGCCGAGGGGCACAATAGTACAAACGAGGAATTGAAAAACCTCGTATCACTTAAAGTTTCGTTATAACAGAACCCTTAATGGGAATGGCCACCGGGACCCAAACTAGGTCACCAAACAGTGAGCCATGCGAGCTATAGGAACCGAACCCTGGTGTGAGCATTTGTAGACCTTAGCCAGCCTTCAACCAAAGAGAAATAGCCATTAACGAGTAAAAAAATTTTCATATCGGTGAATACCAAAAAGGTATATTGGCTCGAGAGCATCTCACCATCCAGTGCCAACCACAACCAAGTTATGGCCAGAAGAAACCTGCGAGAAAGGAACCATATGGTTAGGAACTGTGTGGAAATCCGAGAAGGAAACATGGCTAAGTTATCTACCAAACGAAATAATGTAGAAGTGGAAAAATAGGTGGTATAGGGAGAAACCTTCCATGTAGTTACCCGGTGGTGAAACTTGGTAGCAGAGGTTAGCTTCAGAACCTCACATGCCCTTTCCTCAGCAATTAAACCCTGAAACTGAGTCTACCTAAGCCCACGACTGAGACAGGAGACAGAGCAACTTTCCAGATCTTTCCATGAAAGAATGCGACTACCTATCAGCGCCAAGGGTAGAGTAAGTGAGCAGGTCTTCATTACAGCCGTTGGATCATCGTTCAAGCCATGTAGCCGTTAATGCATGAGTGATCCCGAGGTGGTAGTTGTAGCCTGCCCACACCACGTACCGGGCGGGATAGACAGTCAATGCACATTCAATAACAAGCAGTCACTCAAATCAACGTAACTAAAGCTTAAACGACTAAACACCATTAATCTGGGTACACCTGTAGGGAGTACACGAACCAACGGGTGGGATTCATGCCAACCACTAACAGGGCAAGACATATAAAATAACTCTGCGTGGAAATTGACACAACCTTATCCGAATAATCTAGGGAATTAAAATGATGTGACCAGATTCTTAGCAGGAGTTAATTGCTAGTCATTATGTGAGGTGTACTTAGGATCAAACGAAATGTATGAATGCCAACTATATAATGTATGAATAACAACCTTGTAGCGAATAAATATAAATGTGGATATTGGTAATCTTTATATGTAAAAAAAACTTTTTGTTTCTGGGTACATGACAAATGTCCTAAAATTTGGAGGTAAAAAAGATATCAAGAAAAATTCCTAGATATTCTGAGAAACTGAAATCAACATATGAATCATGTATTCATTGTGCAACTACTAATTAAAGACTCACCACATTTGTGGTTACATAATGTAAGAGATATAGAAGATATCAATGTTTTATAGTTAGTGTCATTGGACTCCTATTCATTTTATCAAATCTATAACATTTTGTTTAGAAAATTCTATCGAAACCTATGTTTAAATGAAAAATCCAATAATGTTTCAAGATGCAGACTGTATTTAATGATTTTTTCATTTCCCTTTAGTCACACTAAATGGAAGTGAGGTAAGAATAATAGTGACCCATGTATGCTTCATATTTTTTGAAGTGTCTTAACTAGCAATTGCACCTGATGTTGCAAAGGAAACGTCGTAAGGCGATAGCATAGGTAAGAGTAGAAGAGAAGAATGGAAAGCTAACAAACATTGATTCAACTTATTCAAAAACCATATATAAAGTGTGAAACATCTCTAAGTTAATTTTGATCATGAAGGGAACTCTTTATGGCCAGAAAAAATAAACTCTTCACTGCATATAAAATGAAAAGAATCCCAATATGTTGCCTGAAATATTAGATTAATATTTATGAAGTTTGTAGTTCATCCTCACTGATAAAATTGATTACAAATGATCAAAACCTCAATAAAAGCCCCACTAACTTTGTTCATGTTTTTGTTGCACACAATATTAACACATTCATTCATAATTTTAAATTCAAGAACACATAGACTTCTGAAGTCAAATTTTCTGTTAAAGTAACTGGAGGGGAACACAACACTTGCATCCAAAGCAAGAGTTTAGGCCTCGATATCATCTATCACATCTTTCTCTGAATCTTTTCCACTTTCCCATGCATGAATCATGCCTCTACCAAATCGTCAGTTTGAAATCAAAACAAAAGTGACATAACACTTCATATGGAGCCAAGTATGATTTTAAAAATATAAAGAAACGTAGATCTAAGATCACTTGATTCCAAGCAACATACTAAAAATTAAAGTCCAAGGGAATCTCATTGATTCAATCTTCATTTCTTATGAATAAATTACAAAACGATGTTAGCATTTTCTAGAGTTAATGAGAAAGTTTTCTGAAGATAACTGTGGATTCATCTAAATTTATGGAACTTAAATAGATCCAATTGGTAGCAATATTCCAATTCCTTTATTTGGAGGAGAGAATAGAAAACAATTTTCTTATTTTCACACCAAATAATTCTAGACCCTAAACTCCGACAAGTCCATTGCTTGAAAACTCTAAAACCCGATCGTGAAGAAACTCAGACACACTTTTAAAGCAATGCCAGTAAAAATCTTTGTTTCGTGAATGCATTTCAGTTCAATAAGAAGTCTCAAACTACCAACAATTTAGTATTAACAAAATGTTTGTATGTTGCCAAGCAATAAATGCATCATTCTTAAAAATTCCCCTTACAAAATATGTTCATACTACAAAGGTGGAGAGTGAAGCATTAAAAATTGTTAGCATTCTAGGGTAGATATGGTTTCTGAATGTCATTGTGCAGGTACATGTGTTGTGCTGAAGGTGGAAGAATTAAGCATGAACTAGTATGGAAAAATACTAGTTAATAATGATTAATGAAAAGAGGCAACACAAGTATAGTAAGTTTAATAGAATAGGAATTTGGAATTCCTTATATAATAAGGATATTTTAGCCAATGTGAACCATAGAGGTAAACAAATATTATAATATTTTTCTGTATTTTATTGAAATAACACCACATAAAGCAGCGATGGAGAATAGGAGGTAAATAATTGTCGTCAAACACATTCATAAGTGAAGTACCATAAATATGATCACTTTGTTTCAAAGATATAATGAAATAACTAGGAGGTAAATAATAGCTTTGAAACACATTCATAAGTGAAATACCATAAATACTATCACTTTGTTTCAAAGGTATCATGGAACAAGTGGATGATACATGAAAGGACAACTATAAAAATTTCTTAAATTTAAAAAAAAAATACCGTTTAAAAATGTAATTAACAAGGTAAATTATTAATATGTTAATGGAATTGTGTAAGAGGAATCAATTTAGTGAGGACAATTAAAAATTCTGAGGTGATAGGAGTGTTGAGTCCTATTTTTTATGGTGAAAATGGATTTAGCACATTCAAAAACCTAGGGGAAACAATTTATTACTATTTTATAAATATTGTATTTATTTTAATAATATCAATATTTACCCTATATTGGGATGAGGAAATAAAATGGTAAATAATATCAAATATAAATCTAAATATAATATTAAATATCTGCACATATTATTCCTACAATACCATTACCCTTATATAATACCAACAATAAATATTATTTATTTAAATAATAAAATCTACGGGTTAATATACCTATTATTTATTAATTTTAGATCTTAATTCAATTATTGTTATATTAATATATTTGTTGACACAGAATCCTTAATAACCTATGCAAACACAATTTATATCATATTTACCTAATATATCATTAATATTTACCCTTCTATTAGGATTGGTATTACCTATTAGCATAAGATGGTAAATATTCTTTTTTCGAAACTCGAACTTTCTTATTTTATTAATCTATTTACTTTTTTCTTTAACATGTACTTACCTTAAACTTTATTTATCATTCTTAATATTATTACTAATTTCAATGTTTACCATTATATTAGGATGAGAATAATATATATAATTGAAAGGGACATTGACTTGGCAGAACATGATGAACCTGAGCAGCTTGACATTGAGACCACTAATTTAGAGGCTCAGGAGAGGGAAACAATTAAGGACATCATCATACAGGAAAGGGAAGCTCAAATACAAAATTTGATGGGCAACCTAGACAGGGCCAAGTATGTCATCACATACTTAGAGCAAGAAAACAAACAATTGAGTGACAAACAAGTCCTCATAGAGCTGGAAGTGCTCAAAGAAGAAAGAAAAAGTGGCAAAGGGACACAAGTCACATTGACTCCTATTGAGTAGGAGATTGAAAATGATAGGGAGACTTGGCTTGAGGATCTATTAAAGAAGGCCAATAGGGACAACTAGATGCTTAGACACATGGCTTATCACTACAGGACCCGCAATAAGATTTGCAAGATAAGAATCAAGAAGTTGAAAGCTAGGTTAAGGTAAGCCTTGAGAAACAAAAATATGAGGATAGGGTTAGGTTGCTTGCTGAAGCTTCCTTGGCTCATCAAGATGCTTGATGGTGGTGTTACTCACCAATTTTGGGCAAGTTTTCGGCAAATTTTGTCATTTGAAATTTTTGAATTTTAATACATAGGGCACTCAATGGAGGAATGGCTTACATTTTTAGATTCATAATGATGAGGAAATCCGCCCTAGAAATTTTCAAGATTTTTGGAGCAAAACTGGTCCACCAAAAGGTCTAAAAACACCATAAAAATTACCTTTCTGCCACTTTTTGGACACACAGAAGCAGCCTTGGGAGCATCCTGTTTTGAGGAGTCAAATGACCTCCAAATATAGAAATTCTAGGTGTTATAGAAAGTAGACTTGAAGACATTTCCAATGAGTTATCATGGGCTCAATTTGGATTATGGGAAGGCCTCTAAAAGTGTCCTGAAAGTGGTGCTACGTGTTGAGCCAGTGCCACTACGCGTATAGCAAATTTTGCTCAGGATGCCTATTTTTCCAGTTTTCGGCTATGATCATGGATTCTCTCTCATGGTGGATGATTTAATGTTGTAAATGATGTAATGGCTTGTAAATATTATGGTTAAATATTTGTAGAGGGTAGATTCATTGCTTAGGAGTTAATTTGAAGTCAAATGAACCAGTTTTTCACTTTTAGAGGCAAGTTGTTAATGATGCCTATATTTTTGTTCCTTGTTTACTATCAGTTAGATCAGTTCCTCATCTAAGGGATTCGACCGCTAAGGATGGGAGGAGGTTGAATACTTGTCTATATCTTCTTCTTCTTTCTCTTTGTGAGATGTTGGACTCACTTGGATGCTCAGTGCTTGATTGTACATGATTGTAAGCAGTTTTGGAAAGGAGATTAATAAAATTTGTCGCTATTTTTATGGGATTTCTATGATATGGAGTTTTAGCATAGTTTCTTCTTATGTAATTATGTTTTCATGTGCTTTATGTATGCCTCATTCATTTAGAGATATGGATGTGGCCACAATATTCCCCTTTCTTTTAGAGAAAATAAGGAAGAAAACAAATCTCCCAATCTAGGAGATGATCTTACTACATTTATTAGCAAAGATCCAAGAAACATTGATGGGTGGGGCTACCTTTGGTATCCTGTATAATTTTCTATCCAAAGTAATAATAATAATATGAGGTTTGGACCCATACACAACATGCCACTTCCACAAGTTGTTTTGTCCTAATAAAACATCACAAACTTCAAGGGGAGAAACATCACAAAATACCTCATCCATTAAAGGCTTGACATTGTATGGTAGGCAACATTACTGGCTAACACAAATATCTCATCCTTGGTGGAGCCACCCAATGATGTATGGTTGCGGTTGTGGTGTTTTCCATAATCCCAACCATTTAAAACCCACTAAGATGAGCTTCTTTTAATTCCCACTATTAACAATGAACTAGAGTGGGGCACCCTTCATCCACATCTGTGAGTAGAAGATGTTAGGGCTTGGATCTACCAAAGCTGAAAGAAGGCAAGTCTAGGGTAACATCAAACCATGCTTAACCTGGTAGCTAGCCCTACCAAGTCGAGAGAGGGCTCTCTCCTCGTCAATGTCAATTAGGATATTGGAAATTAGGGCTTGAGATGACTAAATTTAATGTAGGTTTTAGGCTAGGTATAGTAGCTCAAGGTTTTTGGTTTGATTTTTAGGTTTTGGTTGCTGGATCAATTGGAGAAGGAAGATTAGGTCTGGGAAATCAACTCAGGAATACAATGATGTTCTGTGGGGTGAGATAGACAAGGGTTTATGCACTAGAAATGGATTAAGATTGTAGATTAAGATAGCTAAGGAGTTGAGGAGGGCATAAAGAAACTATGAATCCTCTTCAAACAATTGAAAACATTGAAAACCAAATGCATTCCCAAGACAAATCACAACAATGTATTTTGTCCATTCACCTTATTTCATTTAGTTTTAGAAGAGAAATATGGATTTGGATACATATAAAACATAAGGAAAACTCATTGCAAAGAAGAAAGAATACATAAAATCACTGTCACAACAATCCCACAAAAATAGCTGTGAAACTTGGTTTTATTCCTTGCCAAACTGCTGATACAAATGTTCAATGAGTGCCAGCTACCAAAGTCCAACCTTTACAAATGACTAAGAAATTGCATAATATAGGCAAGTAAACCACTCATGCTAGCTATAAGGGTCGAACCCATGAGAAAAGGGGTGGTTTCAACCGTATCTAAACTAGGAACACAAAAGTAAGCAGTGGAACAACTTGTCTCTAAAACTTAGGAAACCAATTCATTACAACTCAAAACCACTTGGAACTTGATGTATATACCCTATGAGGTGCTTTTCATCTATAATTATATCAAATACATCATTTACCATGCATACATTTACCTAAACAAGAATAAAAGTCAACCATTGAAGAAACTAGGCGAAATTTTGAGTTTTAGGCAAAATTGACAAAAACTGCTTCATGCGCAGCGCCGTGAGCTTGATGCATAGTACCACTTTAAGGCTGCATTTGGAGGCCTTCCACTCATCCAAATCAGGCCCAAGATAGCTTGTTGGAAAGCTCTACCTGTCTAGTGTCTAGAACATTTTGCATTGTCTAATTTGGAGTTGATTGGACACTCCAAAAGTTGATTTTCCCAAGACTGCTTCCTATGGGTCCAAAAAGTGGCAGAGAGGGCATTTTTTGGGTGTTTTTTGCCCTTTCGGTGGCCCAGATCTTCTCCAAAATTGATGAAACGTTTTGGGTTTTCTTATTTTTTAATTCTAAATCCAAATTTATAAGCCATTTGTCAAGAGGATGGACCAATTCAATGTGCAGTGCCACGAGCCAGAATTTCCTGTGTTTCTATTTTCAAAAGTGAAAAATGACAAAAGATTTCCAAAATTCGCTCAAATTTGGTAAGAGGCAACCTCATTATGTGCTTTGCTAAGCTAATGAAGCTTCAACCAAGATTTGTAGTTTATCATGTTCTTTCTTGGCCCTCAAGGCTCTCCTTAACTTAGCTTTTACCCTCTTCACCCTTGTTTTACAAATCTTGTTCTGAGTTAAGTAATGATAGGCCATATGGCACAACATTTTCTTCTCTTTGTTGGATTTCTCAAGCAACTTCTCAAGGTGAATGTTCACACTTTCCAACCATGTCTCTCAGTCATTGTCCATTTCTTGCTCAAGGGAGGTCATCTTGATCTTTTCTTTCTTTGCCTCTTTCCTATCTTCCCTAATCATCTACAACTCCATAATAGTTTGCTTATCTGTCAACTATTTGTTTTCCAGCAAGAAAGTTGATGATCCATTTGGCCCTCTCAAGGTTAAGTGATAAGGCTTGTATGTCAACCTCCTTCTCTTTGATAATCATGTCCTTGAGTCTTGACCTTTGAGAGCCCAAATCAGTAACATCCTCCTCAATCAAAATAAAGTCTTTGTCTTGCCCTCTAGTAGGGCTCTCCTCATGCATCTTTTGCTTCCCTTTGTCTCTGCTCTTCGACTACTAGCAAACTTGTATAGCTAGTGAAGAAGGCAAAGCCCCTTCCACCCCCGTTGTAGATAGCATTTACCTGTGTTCAGGTGAAGAAAATGAGACCACCCCCGGTGGAGATAGTACTCACCTGGCAACATCAAAAAGCTTCCTTGTGCCTCTCTCATAGGTGACAAACACAGGAACCTCCTCTGTTTTATTTTCAGGCTCCTTTTGTTGCCCGGAAGGTTCACCTTCCTCTTGGGGATCTAAAAATATTTGAGGCCCCTTGAAGCACTCATGGGCAATGAAAGTTTCCCATGGCATACCAAACTAGGTGAGCTGATGCAAAACAATAATTTTGATGATAGAAAAATGATAAATGATATTGAGTTGCTTTGGTTATGGTTTTCTCTTTGCAATCAATGTCATCCTCTCTATGTTTTTGCATATAAAATAAGGGATACTCATCATTCTGACCCTGCTGAAGTGCATGAGCAATTTGATGTGGTAGGCATAAAGTCTGGAGAACCTACCCTCACATGTAAAGTATTTAATGATAAGTTTCATGAGTGGAACATACCGGTCCTCCAGGAATTTAAAAGGAAACACCCTACTCAGTTTTCCATGGTACTTGGCCTTGATATAAGGATCATAATGCTGCTTACTAATATTTTTCCTTTTGTTCCACTTTTCTCCTACATCTGGAATTCTTGTGGCCTCTGCAATGATAGTTGGTGAAAGAGTGAAGCTTACTCTAGCAAGATGTACCATGTTTTTATCCATGTTTATCACAAACTTCCTTGCTAACTCATGGTGAAATTTGACCCTCTCAACCGTTTCACAAAGCTCAAAACAAGACTAATATTTGAAACATGTGGTGGCTAGTGGGCAAGAAGGAAGTTCACTCATGCTAATAGGTTCCCCCCTGATGATTTTTCCACCTTTGTGAGGCCTCCTTTGTTGGAAATTTCTTTCTCTAGAGATATCACTAGGAGTTTCTTCTTCAAAATCTGATTCACTGCCTCTTTCCATGCTTGTCTCTATGAGATATTGGGGTGATGATATGGTGAATAATGGATAATAGGTGGGAACAAAAAGGTGAGTATGAAATGATTTTGTAAATGGAACAATAGTAATGAGATGAGGTAGGGAAAGGAAGGGAAGGATTTGAGGAGCTAGGGTTTTGATTTATGAGGGACCTAGGGTTTAATAAAGCGGATTAGTTTCTTAGGGAAAATAGGGAAAGGGAAAATAGAATCAAGGGGTAGTTTTTCAATGAAGTTGGGAAAAGGGACAAGGGATTGTGGTTTTGCAATGATGTGAAATAGAGTATGGAGGCAAGCTAGGGTTTGACTTTTAGGAAACAAAATTCATGAACCAAACATGGAAAACCCTATTTAATATTAGGATATATGAACACTTACTTGTTAGGAGGTGAATGTAGTAAAAGAATTGATAGAGGATGATTTTGGGTGAATTGGAACCTTGGTAGCTCAATGCACAGCGTGCTGAACCCAATGCGCAGTGCCTCCTTGATGCGCAGTGCCAGTGTATTTTTACACAGGGAAAAGTTGCCTGATGCGTAGCGCCCCTTTGATGCACTGTGCCAATCCTCTGATGTGCAACGCCAGGAAGGTTTTCTGCAAATTTCGGGTTTTCTTCCTCCTTTGCTCAATCTTCCTTCAAAACACAATTTTAGCTCTCAACTTGACTTTTTGCACAATGGAATGGCTTGCTATCATGAATTTGCTTTATATACCATACACTTTAATTTTTGTTCATTTCCAGCCCACTTTTCTAAAGTCTTAGTCACTTTTTCAAAAACTTTGTTTTTTAGTTTGAAGTTTGACTTTTTTTCCTGGCAATTTGATGGACTGATGTCTTGATGCTTTTGTTTTTGCAGTGATGGGAGTTGGCAAGGTGACTAGGAACAGCTGCTGAGTGCTTATTACATATAGAAATAATTAAATTACATGAAATTTTACAAAAATAGAACCATACTCTGTTTTCACCTCAAAACAAAGTTTTGAGGTGAAAAAAATTTATTGAGCATATCAGAAGTAAACTTATGACTTTATGAACCTTCATGTGCCTACTGACCTTTTTATTTGATCACGATTGACAAACCCTAACACGTAATGGGACTAAACCCTATGACTAGTTGTTATACATGAAATGGAATAGGATGATTGTGAATGACTAAAAAAAAATGTGTAAACAGGTCAACAGGTGGATGTCATGAGGGAAACTAACATGAAACCATTACCATCAATTGATCCATGACCTAATGGAATGCAGTTGACCGAATGGGACACCTAATATGCATGCAAAAGAGTAATTTGATCAACAATGGAAGTGTGAAGACACTGACAGTAACAGGAGAGATGCTCAACCTCCTCTAGATCTTTTGGATCACCTTTCTTAACCTTGGCAGTGGTAGTAGTGGTGTTAGGTTCCTTTTCAATGATTTGTTTCCCCTTGTTGGGTTTTGTATCAGAGTCGAAACATGTGTCTAACTCTAAAGCTTTCAAATCAACCATCAATGACTACTTTGTGCAACATTCACTCATGTTGTGAGTCGGTCTATTATGGAACTCACACCACTTTCTTGTGTCTTTATTCATCTTCCCATTGTTATTCTTTGCTTGTGTCTTCAACGGGTTATCTTGGGTTGTTGCACATTTGTGCTGTCTTTTGTTTTGGTTTTTTGGGGTGCTCTTGCCTTGCTTCAAATTCACAGATCTAAAGTCTCACTTCTTTTGTATAAATTGCTACTTGATCTTGGGAAAATATCGATTTACTGCACCAAGAATGGAGATGTCCAAGAACTCCATTTCTTCCTATATGTATTTGTTCAGACAACCATAGTACTTGAGCAACATATGTCACTTACAGTCCTTGATACACAACTTCATGTGTAGGATATGAAGGATATTCATGAAATATATCACTTCTTGATCCCTTTCCTACTGCAGTGTGGTCCATTTTATGTACTTGTCTTCATAGCTCCCAACAGGGTAATATTTTTCCTTAACAACATCTTAGAAAGAGTCCCAAGAAGAATAAATATAGTGAGGATTCCTCCTTGACCCCTTTCTCATAGTAAGTTTCCAACTAATCCTTGACATGGGGGGTGGTCTTAAGAAGTGCAAAAGTAATATTTTCTCTATTGGAAAAACTATGGACCAAAAAATATCCTTCAAGCAAATTTAACCATTTATTTAGAGCACTTGCATCTATCTAGCCTTCAACTATGGGAATGTCAAAATATACATATACTTTAGCGGGTGTGGCACCTCCAAAGTGAGAATTGGATGAAGATGCTTCACCCATTAGTATCCACCAAAGGATCTCAGAAAAGTTTTCAATCATCTCATTCCTTTGTTTCTCCAAGACTTCTTTGAGCAATACTTTGAGAGGATCTCCTACTCCCCCATCCTTCTTTTCTTCTGATATGGGAGGCTATTAGAGCTGACATGGATGGTATTATAAGGGCTCAACAAGTTCGAGTCCCAACTCCTTATACCCCGACCTTGTTGGGGACATGCAAAGAAAAATAAAGAAAAATAAGATCGCTATAATACGATTGATCCACATTTATGAATAACCGAAATGAAATGCAAATTTAAATAGAAAATAGAGTGATATAAGGACACTAACTTGCATTAATAAAGTAGAAAATGTTGAAAACTATTTACATGCGAAATGAAAGTAGACTGGCACAAGTGATTGTAGCTTATCTCTAAGAAGAGATGTGATGGATACATGCCCTTTGAACTATCTTACAATGAGGCTCAGAGGCATTTCTATCATGAAGAAACCATGAGAAACCTAAACATTCAAAAACTTAACCCTAGGAGGTGAATCACCAAAAGTATGGGCCCTTATGGGGTTAGTTGAAAACTCAACTTCCTGAGGTCATAACTTTGGCATGTGCTCTCTATTTGGTTTGCAAGATAGCATGTTAGAAAGGTCTATCCAAGGACAACAAATTTCAACTGCATATGTGTGCATTAGATGCGGATTTTCTTGTTTTCACAAAAACCGTTGTTTAGGGCCACAAAATAGCTCTAGAAGTTTAGGACTTGAAAACTACCAAATATAGAAAACTGTTCAAATAGGAAACTATCAAGAGAAATAATAAATTGATAGAAAATAATGACGAGGTCCAAGTAGAATAGGCGGGTGGCCACCAATATCCACCTAGTTTAGGCCATTAGGGTTCTAGCCTACATAACAATATAACAATAGAGATGTATGAGCACAATATCTAGAGCCTAATAGGAGGTTTT